>BQNB010099358.1:0-20363 GCA_026074375.1 Tanacetum coccineum
CGTTATTTGCCGTTTCTTCTAGTCGTAAATGGAAAATATCTCAGTTGGATGTCAAAAATGCTTTTTCTAAATGGTGATCTAAATGAAGAAGTTTTTATGACACCACAGCCTGGTGTCTCTCACAAACCAGGAGAAGTTTGCAAGCTCAGAAAAGCTCTTTATGGTCTCAAGCAGGCACCTCGTGCTTGGTATGAGAAATTTGCAGCAGTTGTTACCTCTCTTGGTTTTGTCTCTAGCCATCATGATTCCGCATTATTTGTTAAACATTCAGGTGTTGGGCGTATACTTTTGTCGCTATAAGTTGATGATATGATTATTACCGGGGATGATTGTGTTGGAATTGAATCATTGAAATTGGAGTTAGCTCTTCGTTTTGTTATGAAGGATTTGGGCTTACTACGTTATTTTCTGGGTATTGAGGTTGCTTCTTCACCAAAAGGATATCTTTTGTCTCAGTCCAAGTATATAGCTGATTTACTTGATCGTGCAAGAATTGCAGACAAAAGGTTGAAGATATTCCTATTGATGTTAAGGCAAAATACACTCTGACGGATGGTGATCCTTTGCCCGACCCATTTATATCGCACTATTGTGGGCAGTTTGGTTTATCTGACAGTTACACGTCCATATTTTTCTTATGCAGTTCATATTGTCAGTCAGTTTGTTGCTGCTCCCACAACGGTTCATTGGGTTGTTGTATTGCATATTCTCATGTGTCTTCGGGGTACTCGGTTCCAAACACTTTTGTTTCCTTCTATGTCTTCCTTAGAGCTGTGTGCTTATTGTGATTCTGATTGGGCTAGTGATGTTGTTTCACGCAAGTCAACTACTGGGTTTTTTATATTTCTAGGTGATTCTCTTATTTCGTGGAAGAGTAAGAAACAAGATGTTCTTTCTAAATCTTCTACTGAAGTCGAGTACCGTGTCATGGCAGTGACTATTAGTGAGATTGTTTGGTTACATTGGTTGCTTGCAGATATGGGTGTTCGTATCAGCCACTCAACTCCGTTACATTGTGATAATCGTAGTACTATTCATATTGCGCGTAACTCGGTGTTTCGTGAACGCGCCAAGCATATTGAGATAGATTGTCATTTCACTTGTCATCATCTTCAGGCTGGGACTATCTCGCTGCCGTTTGTTCTGTCTGCTTTACAGATTGTAGATATATTTACCAAGCCACACTCTGGACCACGTTTTCGTTTTCTAAATGACAAACTCTCAATGTTTCTTGCTGCAGCATTGTGAGTTTGAGGGGAGATGTTAGCTTATAAGCTCATAAGCGGCCCGCGGCCTATTTAGCTTTTAGGGTTTTACCATTTGTTTGTTCTATTTATAGTTGTTATATTCTCCTTATTTCATTATCAATTCAATAAGACTTTGCATCGTATGTTTGGTTTCTACAATTGAAATGGGAGAAAGCAAATATTTTGATATCGTCAAGGTACAAAAGACAGTGGGCTTATATTTCACTAAGTCATCCAAAACAAATTTAGTTGGATATGCAGAAGAAAGATATAGGTCTGACCCTCATATTGGTGTCTTAAATTGGTTATGTGTTCACACATGGTGGTACTGCAATTTCATGACGTTCCGTAAAGCAAACAATCGCAACCACTTCATCTAATCATGCAGAAATTTTGGCAATTCATGAAGCAAGCCGAGAATGTGTTTGGCTAAGAAATGTTATAGTACATGTAGGTAAATCTTGTGGTGTTTATGCCGGAAATAAGAGACCGACAATTTTACATGAGGGCAATGCAACATGCATTGTTAAACTGAAGGAAGGGTTTATTAAAGGTGACGGAACCAAGCACATTTCACCAAAGTTGTTTTTTACTCATAACTTGAAAAAGAATGGTGATATTATTGTTCACAAAATATGTTGAAGTGACAATCTAGCAAATTTATTTATCAAGGCACTCTCTACCTCAACATTCAAGAAAAATGTATAAGGCATCAAAATGCGGCGATTCAGTAAGCTAAGTGAAGTAATTATGAGTGGGAAAGTACGCACTGCACTCTTTTTCCCTTTTTCTTCCGCTGGGTTTTTCCTATCACGATTTTTAATGAGGCAATATCCAAAGCGTATTCATAATATTTTGAATAATGTACAATTAAAGGGGAATGTTATAAATATATACTATAATGATCGCACACATTCATATCCCCTAACTAGTAACATATATCTTTATGATTAGTTTCGTAACATCCAATATTTTACCTAATGTAATGTGAGATACACCAATAACAAGTTCTATCTTTCTCTTTCGTACTCTTTCGCATTCTCTTGCTTATTGTTCTTATTGTGTTACTAGACTCATTGTTATACAACAATCAAAATAATTTTAAAAATTAAGTACAAATTTGTAAAAATATGATACAAATACATGCCAACAATTCTTATAATAAAATGCAAGGCAAATCATATAAAAACGTGCAATTTCAATTTAATGTACTCCATTTTTTTTGTAATTTAAGACGATTAACATGTCACCTTCTTCTCTGACCTAATTTTCGGCGACTTAGTTTTCGGCGAACCACCACCACAACCTTCATCCATCACCACCACCTCCATAACCCATCACCACCTTCATCTATAACCACAACACACCAACACCACAACCACAACCACCACCATAACCCACCACCTCCACATTCAAACCCACCACCTCACATTAAGCCAAATATCACCTCATCAACTTTAGCTATGCCGTCAAACAACACCACCCACCCACAAACCACTAACCAAGTAACAACACTCCACACAAAGTACTTTAACCATGGTGGTGTTATGGTGTTGGTGTTGAGGCTTTGGTGGTACCGAACGGATGTGATGGTGGTGTTGGTGAATGTGGTTGGTGATGGTTTATCTTGTGGTGTTGGTGTTTGGGTCCGGTTAGTTTTGGTTGGTGGTTGTGTGGTTCGGCCAGGTGGTGGTGGTTGGTTGGGAACAGGTCACTAGAAGGTCACTCAAAGTAGATTTAATGGGGTGTCGTGACATGTTCGGTGCTCCGAGGTGATTGCCTTTCAATTGCAACTAAGACAACCAAGGTATTATAAATTAGCGTTGATGGCAGTTTATGGCGTGCGGGCACAGTCAAGCGTTTTAGTTTGAGCTCGGGCCAAGGCAAGCTCTTTGGTCTTTAAGGCATGGCTTTTAAGGCGACATTTTAAACTTTGAACAATATTAATTTATTTATTTCATATTTATAATATATACAAATTTCAATAAAGCGTTGTTTACTATGACTTAAATTATGTTTTAGAAACTGTTTTTACATGTAATTTTCTTCATTTTAAAAAAAAATAAAAATTTATCAGAGTTCAATCAAAAAAACTCGCCACGCCTCACGCCATGACGCACCTTTTCACGCCTCATCTCACGCCACGCCTAGAGCCGACGCCTTAGTCTGTTACGTAACGTGAAGGGCCTGTGTGCCCCGCGCCTTGACGTGATCTGCTTGGTCTATCCGTATTAAGTATATAAATGAGAAGAAAAAAATTTAGAGTATTTCTTCAGCTTTAATTTAACATTTTGAACAAGTTTATACGCACTTAGTAATTTAAAAATTTGTTTATATGGTGTATTCTATTAACCACAAACAAGTAAATGCTCATCAAAATGTCGGGTTATGCTTTTTTTGATTATAGATTATAATTTATGCTGATCAATATACTTTGAAATGTTGATGGTATAGTTCCTCTGGTAATGAGGAAAGACATGTCGTCTCGACAACCCACAAACACATAAAACCAAGATACCATGCTACAACATTTACCAGCGTGCATTCTTACAGACTATTACCACCAATAACTGTTTTTTTCCCTTTCTAACGCCGCCGAATTACGCTGGCTGGCATTGGATGTATCGTTAGGTTGTGCCGAGTCAAATCTGCTCCGCTTTTTTTTGGGGAGGGGGGGGGGGGGGGGGGGGGGGGGGTTAGTTGACTATAAGGCCAGAAAAAATAACCTCAACCCCATAAAAGCCACTTTTGCCACATGGTTATATACTTGTACAAATTGTTCATACCTTATTACTGAAGAAACAGATGAGAGTGTGACCCAAGCAAGTGAATTCGTGGAGATGCAACTTATTTAATATCAAATACAGGACTATGTATCAAGAAGTCCATGCAGATGAATTCAGTTTCACTTAATTAAGAACCAAAAAAGCAACATGTGATTTTAATGTCATGAAAATCTCTTTTCACTTGAGTTTGTCAAATAGCTTAGGTGCAACCTGAAACCAAAACAGGTATTGGTAAATAACTGATTCGTAAAACAGAAAACGGGGAACAAGGGAAAGAAGAGAATAAACTTACAGCTTTGTCAATACAATGCCAATAATCAAAGTATTGTCCAGTGCAATGCTTTTCTCCACTGTCATCTCCTTCTACCCTTTTCACACATGCCTGTACATTTTACAAAACTTGAATTAGCTGTGACCACAAAACTTGCAGCGAATTAAGAATAAACACAGTGATCGCATGTGGGTGTGGTGTGAGTGACAGGCGTGGGTTGGGTTGGTGTCTAAACTGAGAATGTTTTAACATTTTTGTGTAACAAGACAATATATTTCCATAATAATAAAGGAATAAATTGGTGTCGGTTTAATTGTAATACGCTCATTTTTTTACAATTTTCAGATATAACTCGTAAAGCAACTGACCCTATTCTGTATATAGTAGTAGGGGTCGAAATCGAAAACCACTACAATTAACCATAATAAACACATTAAGTGGGTCTAGGTGTAGAATCATTATATGTTGTATCAAACTGAAACAACATTTAAAAATCGAATGAGAACACATTTTCCACTTCCTAGTATGGAATTTTATGATAAAATGTGACTGAATACAATCTCAAAATGGTGATGAATTTAGACAATAAAAGAATCAGATTTCACAATATAAGCAACTGACCTATTTGTATATAAATGGGTCGAAATCGAAACCACTAAATTAACCAAATAAACACATTAAGTGTGTCTAGAGTATAGAATTCATATCTTGTTGTATCAAGTGAACACACTAAAAAATGAAGAGAACACATTTTCCACTTCCTAGTATGGAATTTTATGATAAATAAAATCACCCTGATAGACGCTCGTGGATTTAAGGACTACCACAAATCGTGCCATTTAGCCCCCAGATGACATGCCCAATGACCCACACAGGATCAAGTTGATCTGCCAGGTCAACCCTACTACACAGTATAGAATTCATATCTTGTTGTATCAAGTGAACACACATTAAAAAACGAAGAGAACACATTTTCCACTTCCTAGTATGGAATTTTATGATAAATAAAATCACCCTAATAGACGCTCGTGGATTTAAGGACTACCACAAATCGTGCCATTTAGCCCCCAGATGACATGCCCAATGACCCACACAGGATCAAGTTGATCTGCCAGGTCAACCCTACTGGCCTTTCCCATTAGACTGTGGCATGGGATAAAAAGGTCTTAAAAGTGTTTAAGCTAAATTTCTAGGGATCCATTTTAATTCATAAAGCTAGCAAATCAAGATGTTATTTTGATAGAAGAGAAACCTCATTAAACATCACAAACCCCCAAGAAATGTGAAGGGATGTCACTATAAGCATATTTCGATAATGTTTTCCATATAATGTTTTTAGGGGACTCTATTACGGTTTCAAAGAGTCACCGAAATGGGATAATAGAATCTGAATAAGAAACTACAATACAATACTGTTTTTCATAAACACTGAGGTTTTCCCACAGTAAAAATTGAATTAGATTTTTTTCTCACAAAACTACAATGGTGGACTCTCTGTGTGTTGCACAAGTGTTGTTAGATCTTGAGTATTGTATATTTTTTGTATTGTGAAAGTAATTAAGAAACTTGTTGATGTGACTGGAAAAAGAATACAATTCTCTAAATGGTTGTATGAAATTTTGCCCCGTCGAATTACTATATTGCCCAGGTCAACCCTTAATGGCCTTTCCACTGTAGACTGTGGCATGGGATATTATTATATTATAAAATAATTTATATTTTAAAATGACCCACACAGGATCAAGTTGATCTGCCAGGTCAACCCTACTGGCCTTTCCCATTAGACTGTGGCATGGGATAAAAAGGTCTTAAAAGTGTTTAAGCTAAATTTCTAGGGATCCATTTTAATTCATAAAGCTAGCAAATCAAGATGTTATTTTGATAGAAGAGAACATCATAAACTCCACAAAACGAAAGAAATGTAAGGATCGTCACTATAAGCATATTTCGAAATGTTTCCTATATAAATGTTTTTAGGGGACTCTCATACGGTTTCAAAGAGTCACAAATTGAATTGATAAGACCTAAATACAAAACAGTTTACATAAACACTGATGTTTTCCCAGTAAAAACTAGAATTAGATTTATTTCTCACAAAACTCAATGGTGGACTCTCAGTGAGTTGCACAAAGTGTAGTAGATCTTGAAAGTATAAACATGTGACTGAATACAATCTCAAAATGGTGATGAATTTAGACAATAAAAGAATCAGATTTCACAATATAAGCTTCATGATCTTAGCAATTTTGGCATGTTTCAAAAAAGTATGTATATGCTAAGAACCAAAGAGAGATAATCAATATATATTAACCATGATGACAACCTAGTCAAATTGAAGATCAAACAACCAAGTAAATTTACAGTAAGCCCCACTTAATTATACCAAATCCCAATGCCACCTCTTCATCTTCCAGATCTTGCAAAAAAAACTACTTTAGAACCTCCTCTAAACCCTAAGTTACTCTGACTATAAAACATGTTACGATCTTAGATATTTAAGAACATACAATTAACTTCATTCTGTCATACAAACACCCTTTAGACAACACAAAAACAGCTAAGATTCTTGCTTAAGCCTCGTAAGTAGTAACTATATAAGTCCTAGTGGTTATAGAAACCAGTGTTACAAGTAAGCATTAAAACAACCATGAAGTGGCCACGCCAACCTCATGAAAAGGGAGGGCTTTACCTGGTTTGAGTATGTGTGGCGGTGACCCAAACCCGACTGACCCGACCCGATTCACACCCCTACCTATCACTATCACATTACCTCTGTCCTTCTGATTGTAATAATGTCGTCAAATATAACTTGCAACTAATACATCAAGTTTATCCTAAAAACTTTAAAACCAATAAGTATGAACAAAGGGATTATATAAATCTTCCGGAAAAACACTAGTAGAAACCAGTCAATAATGTTTGAATAGCTACTTATAGTTCATGTATAGTTTACAAGAATAGAGCCTAACTTGTAAGGCAAGGAAAGCCTACGAGATTATAACTTATGCTCAGGGAAGAAGAAATATGCAACGCATCACATTTTTCCCAGTCTTTGCGCGATATTTTTCATGGTTTAGCTGTATGGTAGGTTGGCTTGACATTAACAGTATGATTCTTATAAGGAGTAGATCCTGTAACACCCTGCAAATTGAATTGTCATGGCAATTTGAATTGCCTTGGTATATTATGCCAAAAACAGTCAGGATGTCTAACAATGGGAAAACTAGGGTATGGAGGAGGCTCTAAATGGTATTTTCTTATATTTGAGAGATTATAAAGCATCTCTGCAGCAATGTCTTATAAGGTACAAATTCTCCTATTTGATTTGTCATCATTATGGAGTTATTTACCATCAACTTTATCCTTGCCTGGTTTGTTGGTCATTGTTATCATGCTTTCTATTCATATACTTTGCATCTTACTCTTTGACTCTCAATATCATCACTAGGGTCATTGACGGAACTTGAAGATTTTTCTTGAGAGGGCCGAGATAGCTTGAAGCGTAAAAATAGTTCTTTATAAAACAAAAGTGTCGGTTCGATTATAGAACCAAAAATTACCTACTTAATGACACTAATCAGTGATACCAATGCGCAAGTTCCCTCTATATCGATAGCAAGTTTAACCAAGATTATCAAATTATGCACATAATTTAAACACGTATGTGAAAAATGAAGAGAAAGATTCATATCTTGTATGAGAAAACTACAAAAGACATGCACTTACACACAAAATCAACCATATTAGACATTAAATGAACCAGTTATAGTAAAATATTCTTTTTTATCTCGTTAGTATGAAATAACTCACATTAATTGCTGAGATTTTTGGGGTGGCCAGGGCCCTCCCTTGCCCTCTTAAGGTCCGTCTATGACTAGGGTTGATGTTCATATAAACTACCCGTCTGAATATATACGAAAACTGTTAGGAGTTGCCACCATAATTCCATAGGCCCCTAGGTAGTACAAACTTTTTCGCCAATCACCTGAAATTCATACTAATGGAGATGGTCATGGTAAGTCACCTGTTTCCTGGACAGGCCTGGCAATACCATTCTAAGATCCTTGAAAAGTCTACCATAAATCTCCCAAGACGAATTAAAACTAACTGTATCTTGTTAAGCTTGAAGATCATGTTAACTAACATACTTTTAGATTAAATCACAATTTTTTTTTCAGAATTTCATTTAAAATCGAGTTTAATGGAAGTTGTCAAAAAACCTATACTAATGTACTTTTTCCTACATATTTTTCTATACATGTTTATTTTAGCATTGTAAGCTGTGTGGCTTTGTCAAAGCAGTGCATTAGGCCATCATTATCTTTCTTTAGTCTTGTGAAGTTCATGTCATTCTCTTAGAAGCTTATCACCTTAATTAGATGTTTTGTTATAGGGATGGAAACCATAACTCTGACATTCTATGCTTGCCCTATTTTTGCCCAATCCTAGACACTAACTGGAGAGACCTGATATTCAGAGGATAGAACCACTCAGATGGAATACATTAGCAATCCTAACCCTGTGTTGGTAATGGTAAATCATAGGCACATCCTTAAAAGATTACATGTTCCATTATGATTCAGTACTTTAACTCCATAGTCAACAATAGGAGGAAGATTATGGTAACCTAAAATTATGTTGCCTGGCGTTATGACTTATGAGTGGATAACTTGCGTGGAAGGCTTGGAGTGCACACTCTTCATAATCACGTTTGTTGCACTGTAAATATACTTTGGGTGGTGCATTGTTATTGTATATCAGCTTACTTCTATAGTGTCTTCATATGTGTTGACCTAAGGCCTTTTAAGCTCATCGTCTGAGAAGAGATGTATTTCCTTTTGTGTATTTACTACGGAGTAATGTTTATAGTTAGTTTTATTACTGTGACATTTGAGATCTGTTTTGTTATAACGGTCCAGTTTATTTAATGCGCCCATGCCTTAGCGAGAACAAGAAAAACAAGGATCACTTTAAATGATTAGTAGGGATTGAAACAATGGCCCCTTGAGATGCAGTGGGGTAGCAACCCAATCCTAGATTTGTCGTAACAGTGAATTGTGATATACGACACTTTTCTAAGTGGAAATTTTCCATCTGAATTCTTACCATTGGCTATGTAGTTTTTTTTGTGTTTTTTGTTTTTGTTGTTTTGATTTGGTGTTTTCTGTTTGGTTGTGTTGCTTTTTTTTTTTGTGTTGTTTGTTTGTTTTATTTGCTCGTGGATTTTTTTCTTGGTTTGTTTGTTTGGTGATTGTTGTATTTTGATTGTGTGTTTTTGTTTGGTTTTGGTTCTGTTATTTTTTGTCTTGTTGTTTTGTTTGTGTTTTTGTTGAATTTTTTGTGATTGTTTTTTTGTGTGTTTGTTTTGTTGTTTGATTTGTTTTTGTTTTTTTGAGATTTCTGTTTTGTGTTGGTTTGTTTCTGTATGTGTTTGTGTTTTTGTGTTTGTGTTGTGATTTTGTGATTTGTTTGTTTGTCTTTTTCTTGTCTTTTTGCTTTATTTTTTGTTATATGTATTGATTTTTTTGTTTTGTGTATCTTTGGTTTTTGTTTTTTTGCTCTGTGTTTTGTTGTGATTCTTGTGTTATCATTTATGTTTTTGATTTTTTAGATGATATTTGTTTTTGTTGTTGATATGTGATTTTGTTGTTTGTACTTGGTGCTTTTGTTTTTTTTTTTGTGATGTTTTTTTTTTTTGATGATGATTCTTGTTGTTTGTTGTGATTGGTTTGTTTTGGATTGATTGGATGTGTTGTTTGTGTTGTTTGTTTTTTTTGTTTTTTTGTTTGTGTGCTGATTGGTTTTTGTTTTTTGTCTGACTGTGTTATTGTGATGTGGTTTTTTTTGCTTTGTAATGTGTTTTTTTTGTGTTTTTTTGTGGGGTGTGTTGTTTGTATTGTGTATTGTTGATTTTGTTGTTGTGTTGTGATTTGGGTTTTATTTTTTTTTAGTTTGTTGTTGATGGTTTTGTGTGATTGTTTGATTTGTGTCTTTGTTTTGTGACCTCTCATTGTTTTTTTGTTTTTATTTTGCTTGGTGTGCTGTTTTTGTTGTTGTGTTTTTTTTTGTCTTTGTGTTGTTGTGGTTGATTCTGTGTTTTTGATTTTGTTTTTGTTGTTTTGTTATGTGCGTTTGTTTTGTTTTGCTTTGTGTTTCTTTGTTTTTTTGTTGATCTGTTTTTTTCTGTTTTTGTGTTTAATTTTGTGTCTCTTGATTTTTTTGGTTGATGATTTGGAGTGATGTTTGTTTGTCTTGTATGTTTGTATTTTTGTTGTTCCTTGTATGTTGATGTTTGATGTATTTGCTATGTTTTGTTTTTGTGTGTGTTTGATTGTGTGAATTTTTTTCTTTTTTGTTTGAGATTGTTTGATTTTATTTTGTGTTGTTTTGATGTTTGATTTGTTTTTTGCTGTTTGTGTGTTTTGCTTGTTGATGGGAGTTTTGTTGGTGGTTGTTTTGTTGTGGTTGTTTTGTCTGTGTTTTGTTTTTTTTTTGTTAGTGTTTGTTTTTTGTTGTCTTTTTTTTTGGTAGTTGGGGTCCCCCAAAGATACCAACCTTGTTTTGTTTTTTTTTTGTTGTTGTTTTTGTTGATGTTTTTTGTTTGTTGTTGGGTCTTTTTGTGTTTTGTTGTGTTTTTTTGGAATTTTTTCTGGTTGTTCGGTTTGAAGTTTGTTTTTGTTTCGTGTGTGTGTTTGTGCTTTGTTGTTTTTGGTTCAACTTGAATGTTGGATTTTGTCTGTTTTTGTATATTTGGGGTCTGTTTTTTTGTTTGTGTGTTGGGCTTGTTGGGGATTTATGGGCGGTGTTTTTGTTGCGAGAGTGGGTGGTGGTGTAGTGCGGTGTTTTTTTTTGTATTGACTGTTGTGATGTGTTTTTGCTGGTTTTGGTGTTGTCTGGTGCTTGTGTTGTTGTGTTGTGGTGTTGGGTTTTTGATTTTGTTGTTTTTTTGTGATTTTGTTTGTTGTTTGTTGTTTCTGTGATGTTCTTTTGTGTTTTTTTTGATGTTGTTGTGATTGTATTTGTGTTTTTTTGGTTGCTTTGTTCTCTTTGTCTTTTTGTTTTTTTGTTGATGTGTTTTGTTTGTGTGTGTGTTTTTTGTGTTTTGTGGTGTTAGTTTTTTTTGGGGTCTTTTTTGGTTTGGTGTGTTGTCGTTGTTGGAATTTTGGTGTGTCTCTGTGTTTGTGATGGTGGGGGTGGGCTTGGTGTGTTTGTGATGTGTGGTGGGGTGGTTAGTTGATGAGTGGTTATGGTTTGCCGTTTTGTTTTGGGTGTTATTGTTGTTGGTTGTGGGGTGTTTGTTGGTGTTGTTGCTGTTTGTGTTGATTGTTGTTTGATTTTGTTGATGTCTGTGTGTTGTGGTGTTGTGTTATGTTGTGTTGTTGTGGTTGTGCTCTTATTGGGTCTTTTGTGGGTGTAGGGGTGGTAGTGGGTGTGGTTGGTTGGGGGGTGTGGTGGGCGGGGGGGGTGCTCTGGTGGTGTTGGTGGGGGGCTTGAGGTGGGGGTGTTTGGGGGGTGGTGTGGGTGGGTGGGTGGGGGTTTTGGGGTGTGTTGTGCGTGGCTGTGGGTGGTGGGGGAGAGGTGAGTGCTGTGGGGGGGGTGTGATTGTTTTTTGTTTTATGTGTGTTTTTTGTGTATTTTGTTGTGTGTGTGTTTGTGTCTGTGATTTGTTGATTTTTCTGTTTGTGTTTTTTTTTTTTTTTTGTGTTGATCTGTGTTTTTTTTTTGTTTGTGTTTTTGATTGTTAAGTTCGTGTTGTTTTGTGTGAATGTTTTTTTTGTTGTTTCGTTGATGCTGTTTGTTGTTTGTTTTTTGTGTTGATTGGTTTTGTTGTTTGTCTGTTTTTGCTGTTGAGTGATTTCCTTGATGATTACTTGATTTTCTGTTTGTGATTTTTGTGTGTGTTCCGGTTGTTGTTTTGTGTTGATTTTTGATTTTTTTGTGTTATCTTGTGTTTTGTTGTTTTTTGTTGTATGTTTTTTTTGTGTGGTGTGTTCGATTGTTGTGTTTTTTAGATTTGTTTTGTGTGGTTTTTTTTGTGTGATCTGTTGTTTTGTTGACTTTTGTTTGTGTTGTTTTTGTTTGTGTTGATGTTTTTGATTTTGTTTTATATGTGCTTGTGTCGTTTTTTGTCTGATTTTTTTTTTTGGTGTTTTTTTTGTTTTTGTGTTTTGTTTTTTTTGGTGTTGTTTGATTGTTTTTTGATATTGTTTTGGTTGTTTTTGTGTTTTGTTCTTCTGTTTTTGTTTTTTTTGTGTTTGTGTGATGTTTTTTGTTGTTGATGTGGTTTTTTCTGATTTTTGCTTTGTGTTTTTTTGTGTTGTGATTGATATTTGATTGTTTTGTTATTTTATTATGGTTTTTTTTTTGTTTTTTTTTCTGGTATGTAACATGTGTTGTTGATCTGATGTTTTTTGTTTGATGTTTTGATTTGTTTGTTGTTGTGTGGTTTGTTGTTTTGTGTTGTGTTTCTTTGTGTTTTTTTTGTTTGTGTGTTGTTGCTTTTGTGTGTGTTTGATCTGATTTGTCTGTTTTGTTTGTTTGTTTTGTTTCTTTTTGTGGTCTTTTGGTGTTTTTGTTTTGTTGATTGTTGTTTTGGTTTTGTTTTTTTTTGATTTGTTGTTTGTTTGTGTCTGGTTTTTTGTTTGATATATGTTTTTTGTTTTGATTGTGTTGTGTTTTGTTTGTTTTGGTTGATTTTTTTGTTGTCTTTGTTTTGGTTTTTTTCGTTGTGCGTGAATTTGATTGTTGTATTAATTGGTTTGTTGTGGTGATTTTGTGGTTGTTGGTTGTTTATTGTTTTTTTGTATCTTGTTCGGATTGTTTGTATTGATTTGATTTGTGTGTTGTGATTTGTTGGGTGTTTCTGTCATTGGTGATTTTGTTTTTGATTGTGTTGGTTGATTGGTGTTGTTTTTGTGTTTTGTTGTTTGTGATTTGTGTTTTGGTTTTTGTTATTGTGTTGAATTGGAGATTGCATTGGGCCACCACAGGATACACGACATTCCTACATATACTCTAAATCAGCTTAATATCATACCAAAAAAAAATTAGCATCTATCTCGACTGTTTGTGCCAGCACTCTCATTAAACAACACCATTTATCTTGATATAACGTATTAGAATAGCGTTAATGGTGTAAGTAGATATATAATGATAAATAATGTATATGTAACAGATAGAAAGATTAACAATTAGACATTAAAAGCATCATAGATGCAAACTTTAGTTTAAAACCTCCTAACCAATAGGATCCAAAGATGTGTGCTATTTCAAACTAATTTGTAACTATGTCTTCGTCTTAGAGGTAATCTTCTGTGAGGACTGGGTCATTTAGATCGCGCTTCATGTATTCAACTACAACTAAAATTGGAAATTACATACTTGAATTGCATCATATTCCTCACCCCTGTTCTAAATTGTGCTACGGTTGCAACCGCCAACCGACCATATAGAGTTATAGACTGCGCACCATTTTCTACTTGGGTCATTACTAACTGAATACACTCTACAAAGTACCATGCAAAATTATAAGAATATGCAGGATGTGATACCCGGAACGTGAATAAGTAAAATGCCAGTTTCCAGTGTATTTGAAAAGCACCTGATACTCAATGAGAGATCTAACACACTTGGGCTTGGAAGAATCTTCTAGGTACTTCTTTTGGTCAACTGGTTCATCAGCCCTTAAACAGAACAAAATGATACGTTAGTGGATAGCTGATTTCATCGGATAAAGAACTTAATACTTGCAACTATGCAAGTAGAAACCCATTGTAACTTGCTAACGCAAAAGAAATAGAATGCGGCTTGACATGTTTGCCACATCACTACATCAGCCGCCAAGTCGGATCTCGATGTAGTTATAAAAAAATCAAAGGTTACTGTTTATATTGCGTGGTCATTAATCATTATTATCTTTTGCCGGACTCATACACAATAGCCACTCTGCTTTGCCCGAAAAGAGTATGTCGATAATCCCGAACTCATGTCTTTTGTCAACTACTTCACACTTTTACAGTTTAATGCTAGTTTAATTTTAATGGATAACATCTCAATATATTTCTTACTAAAAAACATTATTTCAAAAAATTCTTGACCTATTTTCTAAAATAGTCTATAAAATTATTTAAGAAAATAAAATAAATAAACATATATGATTCTGTATACATTATTAACAATATAAAATAAAGCTTACATATTTGTATAGGATGCAATTCACGAATCTCGGTTGATGAAATAACCTGCACAAGCACATTCATTTATATAACCCAATTAATCGATTAAACAACAGATTTTATGTATAAAAAGATTGAAAAATAAAGAATCAAGAAGCATACCCTGTTTGTTAGCTTTAAAGGGAAAATGAGCAAAAGAGAAAAGGTAAAATATTGTTTTTTAAATAGGACTTGTGTGGAAGAACTGTTCAGTGGTGATCCGAATTATTGGGTAGAAACTTTGGGGGGTGTTTTGGAATGTGATCTTGTGTGCCCCGTTTGGGGTGTGACAGATTGGTATTAGAGCCAGGTTATAGAGAACCAAGTAGTGTATTAGGTATGTTTTATAACCAGTATGTGATCCCATACATGCTTTTGCTATGGCGTATACGTGAGTACCATTTTGCCTTGAGCATGCTATGCTATAGGTTTATCTCTGCCTTGCGTTTATCTTTCCTTACGTTTATGTTGCTTTGCGTTTATTTTTGTCTTTGAGCTCTATTTTGCTATGAGCTTACGTTTGTCTTGCGTTAATCTTTTCTCGGTGGTTACGTTTTCCTTACGTATATTTCCCACCCTAGTTATATAGAAGATGTCTTAGTCAATACTAAACCTTATTTATAAACATTGTTGAGTTACACATTGTCCCTCTAACCGTTTCCCAAGACATCGTGAGTGATACGATGGTCTTTAAAACTTTTTCATGAATTTATATAATACTATTTTTTAGCATAACATCGAAACTTGTCACAGTCTGCCGACGCAACGTTATCTTACTATCCAAACCTGAATGAGAGTTTGAACACTCGCCCTACACTATTGAAACACTTACATCACCTTGTAACATTTCAATCTTTCTTGTTTCTCGTAAATTGTGGAAACATGGCGATTAACTCGAACACGACTCTAACCCGTCACCCTGTAACATTTCATCTTTGAGACACGACTTTTGTCACACCCCGCCAAGGCGGAAACGCGAAACACGATGAGAAAGGAAATCATCACAACACTTTGGCTTTTATAAGAGAAACTAAAACATGCACAAAATACAAGGTATAGACACGCGGTGTCATAAAAATACCTAAACACATCAACAAAATCCAAAAGACGTCTGACATTAAAATTAAGGCACTTCACGCAAAAGTCAAGACATGCAAACATTCATACATCCTAACAAAGTAAAACAAATAGCATTCAACATCCAAAACAAATACAAAATCCTAGTTAACTAAACTTCGTCAGCTTCCTACGATCCCATCAAGCCCACTATTCCTAACTATTAAACCTCATCCGGCTGAATACCTGAAAATGATGCTTATACGTCAACACAATGGTTGGTGAGAAACATAGGTTTTCGGACACACATATTCAATCCATTTCTAACAAAATTTAAACCAATTCCTACAATTATAAAACACTACGCTTGCACGGCAATTATGCTAACTAACATACAAGCTAACCGCAGATTATAATATTAAATCAGACACACAAACACCAATCAACGACCTCAATCGCTCTTTATCATACCAAAATCTACTTTTCCCTCTAGCTCAGCCATGGATACCGCAAGTAACCCACTGACAGGCCACACATCAATATCATATCACATAACATGTAGCACATAATGCATATTACTTACATAATAGTCCATGCATTTACACTAACACATAATCACAGGAATTCAAAACTTATTTTAACACTTGCATCATTTCCATCCCAAGTTTAAAACGCAATAAAAAGTGGGACTATGTAACTCACCTGGATGCTCAAATGCAGCTTTCAATTCCTATCACGCAACTATACAAATAAATAAATACGGTTACACGCCCCAAAAAAACCACGCTAAAAGTTTCTTAGTCCATGTATCACACATATGATGTATGTCTAAGGGTGTGAATTAACCCATCATGGGTCCACTCCCGACACCATGCTAAACCTTAACCACTTCAATAACTCATTCCCAACTATGTTAACTAATAGAATTGTTCAAATGTGGAATTTTAGTGTACCAATACTAACTCAAAACCCTTACTTGCTGACCTTCATAAATTATACTAAAAATCAACTAAGTTCATTTATAAGTTTACTAACTACCTTGTGATTTCCAACCACTCATTACATGTGCAACTATCCCAAATAAAATCCAACTTCAAAACTATCCCAATTCGGATCTGATTTTACACTAAAAAGTATGACCCTAAATACCATACGTAGACACAAAATCAGAAGCTCTACTTCTAAGGCTTCTTGATATACATATAGAAATTAATCATTGTAGATTGGTTAACCTTTATTCAACTTTTAAGTTAGGGTTTTACCCTCCTAAACATGACCTAATTTTGATCCGTATTTACTGTTTTGACAACTTTTCTTATAATCAATATTTAACCAATTTCCAAAACTCCAAATCAATCGAGGCTAGACTTTTTGAAAAATAGACTCTTTGAACTATAATTTAGGCTTTTGAATCATATCAAAACATATTTTTAACATCTAGATATCATCAGTTGAACACAACCTTAAATTCTGCTCAACTCTAAATCATGAATTCAAGCGATCTAACTCTAACCACTTACACCAATAAGATCCTAATTAAACCCTAAACACTCTAGCATGATTAAAACATCCTTAATTATAGAAGTTTTTAAAACCCTAATGATCCATCATATTAATTGTTACATGATTTAAAGAAAGATTAAACAAAAGCTTAATTGAAACATACCTAAACCTTGATTCTTGAAACACTAAATCACCAACTTGTTCTTGATTAAAAAAATCTTTTTTTTCCTTCTTGCTTGAGGGTTCGGCCGATCAAAGGGAAAAGGGAGAGAAAAAGTGATTTAGGGTTTTATTGGTTTTGTATTTATACTAATAGAATCCTAATTATAGTCAAACTTTGTTTCCTTTTTTTCTCTTTTTCTTTAAACAGGTTGAACAAACACCCTATATATATATTTTTTATTATTTTTTAATTATTTAATTACTAATTATCTTCATTACCTTAAGTTTTCATAAAAACCTAAGCTAATTTGGGTAAACCTTTTCACATAAACACAACTTACTAAACCTTCTAAAAATAACTTTTCATTTTACATTTCACTTTCTATATTTAGAAAGTCTACCCTAATTCACCAAATTTTACTCACTTAACTTATTTCCATCATAATACATTTCCCATAAACGCTTAACATAAAATCATCCAACTATTGACGTAGCATTGCATGCGATACGCCATTCTTTTCATTATCACTATACATGAACAAATGGAATACTCCTCACTAGACACAAAGGCACTCACAATGAGATAATCATACACCTCAAAACAATATCATGCACCTATTCAAACCACTTAACACACATAAAATACACATAACACACCCGAATCACACAAAATGAACTCTTAGCCCTTTCTAAAGGTATCATTAACCTGATTAAATCATGGTTGTTACACATGACACTCCTAATTTACAGGAAAAGTAAATTGGGTTACCTCCCAAGAAGCGCTTTTTTTATTAACGAGTCTTGTAGCTAGACTCGAAGTCACACGTCCTTACGTGACTTCTCCTTCATCTTCCATTCTTCCTCAACTTCTGTAAGGGCAAGGTGCTTGTCTTTGAAGTTCTTGCTTCTCTATTGGTCAAAATCCATCTCCTTTTCTTGATGAAGTCTTATCCTCTCTTCCCATTCTAGGACTAGTCTATTCACGTTCATAGTGGACGGTATAGGTTCTATGTCGTTCTTGGCTCCCTTGTCGGTCATACAGGGGGATCGAGTATCCTATGGAAACTTACCTTAATCTTTCCAGATCTTAGAGTTATGGTGCCCTTATCAAACTTAATTTTGGCCTTGGTCGTTGTCAAAAATGATGTTCCTAAGATGAAAGGCCTCTTTTTGTTCTCCTTGATATCTAAAATCACAAAGTCTATGGGGTATACATGTTCAGCGACCTCTACCAGCACGTCCTCAACGAATCCTAAGGGGTAAATATACGAGTGG
Organism: Tanacetum coccineum; assembly: GCA_026074375.1. Classification (NCBI taxonomy): domain Eukaryota; kingdom Viridiplantae; phylum Streptophyta; class Magnoliopsida; order Asterales; family Asteraceae; genus Tanacetum; species Tanacetum coccineum. The sequence goes on from BQNB010099358.1 coordinate 18,515, forward strand.
CTAGCTAGTGAGAGTCTAATGTCAGTCTCAGCAGGACTTTCATTGGTAAGTTTCATATAGGTGGTGTAGGGCATGACGTTCACGTCGGATCCTTGGTCAACGAGAGCGTTCATGTGCTTAAGGCCCCTCATGCTGCAGGGTATTTTGAAATTCCCTCTGATGTCCTCCTTCTTTGTTATCTTTTTCTTGAGGATCGCTTCATAAACAGGCCCCCTAGGCAATACTTTATATGTCTTTCCATTTTTCTTCCTAACTCGGGTTCCTGACAGAGATTTATTGAATTTGTTGCTGTCAACTAGTCCTTTGATTAGCTTTTCATTGATCTTATGCTTTAGGTAATACGCGATAGGCTGAGAACTGGGTGCTTCCACTGCTTCTTCGTTCTCAGGTGTTTTGATTGATTTGTTTCCGGCCCTGTTTTCAGCTCCATTCTTCTTCTCGGCCTCATTTATTGGCATTTCCACTTCTGTTTTGGTGGGCTTCTTAGTGTTGTCGGGTGTTACCTCCGTCTTGTTACTCCTTTCTTCTTCTCCTTTTGTCAGAGAGATAGAATTCACGTTCTTGGTGATGAGGAATTTGGCTTCCACTCTTATCAATATTTTCTCAGGGGTTCTGCTGGTCGTGAGTTCCTTGACATTTCAGTCATCTTACTATTGATCCCCTCGCGTTGCTTGAAAATGGCGTTCTTAAATCTTTCCATTCTTTCGGTGTGTGCTGCCATGTAGTCCCGTACTCGAGCTTCAAAAGTGGTTTCTAACGCTTTTGGTTAAGGGCTTGGACCTGTACGTTCACGAAAAGCGAAAGTGTTCAGATTTGGTGGTTCATTTTGATTTTGCGGACGAGAGTTCTGATGGACTGAATTGACATAAGCTTGAGGGGTGTGTGCTGAGCTCGGTGTAGGCGTCGGTCATGACGTTTTTATTAAGAAGTTAATCTGGTCTTCGAGCTCGAGAAGTCTCCGGTCAGGTGTTTTCGGAATGCCTTAAGGTGTAGAAATGGCCTTGACCGATTTGACGAATTCTTTTGTTTCATCCCAGTCTTCATGGTCGTAGAGGGCGAGGTTCTCAATGATTTCCAAGATTCCTCGGTGTTCTTATTGCGAAGTTTGCCACTGGCGGCGCGGTCAATCTCGTACTTAAGATGAAAGGAGACATGATCATAAAAAAAATTAGATTTGGAGCCAACGATCGATGCCATGATGAGGGACTTTTTGGATTAAGTCCTTGAAATGACTTCATGCTTCAGAAAAGATTCTCCATGATGTTGTTGGAACATCAGGATATCGTTGCGGAGTTTTGCGGTCCTTCTCGATGGAAAGAATTAAGCAAGGAAACGTATAGTAATATCCTCCTATGTGGTGATGGATCCTGCTGGAAGACGTTCAAGCCAATTGCTAGCTTGATCGCGAAGGGAAAATTGAAATAAACTCAGGCGCGTTCTTTCCCTATTTTCACCATCAAGGTCAAGTGAGTCCACAAGTTTAAGGAAATCCTTGAGTTGTTGGTTTGGATCCTCGGACTGAAGTCCGTAGAATAAGCATTCGTTTTGCACCAACCGGATGGTGTCGGATCGAAGAGGTACCACGTTGTTCCCTACGGGGAGATCGATGGTATTCCTGTAGCCCTCGTGGCTAGGTTTGGAATAGTCTCCAAGAGTGCGGATAGGATTCTCGTCTCCCATGGCGGTTGACGAGAATGGGTTATGAAACAGATAACACCAAGAAAAGATAGACTACAAGAAAGCTGATATGCGGAAATTAAATCTTACTTAAAAGGATTCAAGCAAGTAGAACTAAGCTAAACTATGATCAAAACCTAACTATTCCCCGGCAGCGGCGCCAAAAACTTGT
>BQNB010099359.1:3052-24943 GCA_026074375.1 Tanacetum coccineum
TCATTCTGATGCTCTTCTTCCTAGCTCTTCTTCGATGAAGACTAGTGATAATCTTAAGGAGTTCGCCGATGAATTCACTCTTCTTAATTCATTCCCACCAGATAAAGATGATTCAATTCTTAAGAAGGACGTTCATGAAGAAAATTTTCAAGTTTATTCAAACCCTCTTTTTGAATTTGATGATAACTTCACCTCTAGCAACGTAAATCCTCTCTTTAACGAGATGGTAGAAGATGTCGAAAACGAGAACTCCAACGTTTCAAATTCCGATGAGCCAGTTTTACTTAACACACCTTTGTCCGATAAGGTTGAGTGTTCCGATCCAGAAGTCGATATTGATGAGATCGATGCTTTTCTAGCCATGGAAGTTTCTTCTAATTTTGATGAAGGATATTTTGATTCGGAAGGAGACGTAATTTTTCTTGAGAGTCTGCTTAGTGATGATACCACCCATAATCTCGCTCCCGAAGTGATTTTCGATCATGAACCAAAACAAAATGAATCCATCCATAATACTTAGATTACTTTTTCTCCAAGGAGTGATCCTCTTCACCATGAGTTCGCCGGAGAAATCATTACACTTCCTTCAAGGATTGTTCGTGAACATGAGGAATATCTTAGTGTTATGACAGTGCTTTATGAGATTTCAACTTCCCAGTCACAGGAAAATGTTCATGCTACTCCAAGTTCAATTATCGAGTCTTTTCCTGTATCTCTTATCCCCGTTGAGGATAGTGACCCCGTTCAAGAAGAGATCGATATATTCCTTGTTCCGGGTTATTTAATTCCACCAGGTGTTGAGAATAATGATTCCGAAGATGAAGATAATTCTACTTTCCTTCCCAACCATGAGTTACCTAACCTTGATCAACAAGACAACCCGTCAGCTCCTCGACCTCCTCCGGAACCACCAGATGTTAAGATTCGCCTTGAGCCTGATACGGCCATGATATACAACTTTGATGTGCTAAACAAAGAGGCTTGTCTCAACTTAGAAGAAGGTATTCAGATTTTTCTTCCATTTCTCACCTACCCCGAGGATTCTCCTTTTATTCTCTCTCAGGAGTGAGGATCTTGTTTTTGACCCCGGCATCTTCATTTTTCATTTTTCTTATCTAGAGCCGGTGGTGTTTTCAATGGAAGTTTCTTATTCCAAGTATTGCTCTCCCTAAGGACGAATGAATTCAGGGATCGAGTCAAGCTATGTGACTCGGTTACAAAGCGCTTCGTGGGAGGCACCCCATGCTTATCCATTTTCCAATTTTCTTTCTAGTTTCTAATGTGTTGTGAGGAGGTTTGTACTCTTTTGTTCTTTGTGTTTGTTGTTTGTACTTGTGATTGTTTGTAGGATTGACCCAAATTTTCTGAAGACTCTCGTGTTCGGTGTTTTGTCCCGGTCCACTCGAGCTTCCTAGCCTTTGTTTGCAATTAGTTTGGGGAAATCCTATATCCTTTCATCTTATCGATTCACGTTTATCTTTGCATAATTAATTAACGGCTTAGATTTGCGTAGAGACATGCCTTAAACATTGAGGACAATGTTTCGTTTTAGTTTGAGGGGGGGTGGAATTATCGTTTGATGATTTACGTTTCGTACTAGTGAGCATGTGGGAGGAACGTTACTAATTGTTTTGTTTTTCCACATTACCACCCGTTTTCCCCACAAAAAATATCAAAAAATTTCAAAATTAATAAAGTTATAAGTTTATATTTGTAGAAAAAAATAAAAATAAAATAAATAAGTGTTTTTTGTCACAATTTTGACTTTCCTTGCTGTGTAAGAAATAGGAGATAAATTTTGACCCGATCCGAGCGTGTTTGAGCTCTAGCTTGTTCCTTAACTTTTAGTCCTAAGCGTTCGATAATATAATTATGTCGAAGAACGAAAAATGATAGAGTTAAGTATGAGTAGATGCTAAAAAAAGTATTACTTTGAACTCTATCAAAAGAGCTCATGTATGTAACTTGTTGCTTTTTTTATTTTCTCCCATAGGGAATTGTGTCAAGATGTTTGTCCACCATGATGAGAGAGTCCGTTTTTGGTGAATCGGGTGTGATTGCGGTAGAACATGTCATGAGATATTCTTGTGTTGCAAAAGAATACTCATCGTCGTCATCATCATAAGATGAGGTAGGCAAATTCCAACTTGGAGTATTAATATATTCTGCCAACTCCTCGTTTATACTTTGCAAATCTTGAAGAAGTTTGTTAAGCAATTCTTGTACCTCCTCGGATTGAGCATGCTTAACTTCAAAAAATTTGTCCCAAGCTTGCATTAAAACCTTCGGTGTTTCCCTAAAAGAAATACGATTAAACTTCTTTAAAAAGTTTTGTATCGATTTCATTAGGTCTTCTCGGGCTTGCAAAGCTTCCATTCTCATTTCTTGAGGAGGTTGATGAATGACGGGAAATTGCGGGGGTTGAAATTGGTCAAAACCGAAAGAATTAGAATTATAGCAAAGATCAGGTTCATAGAAATTTTGGTTCAACGGTTGACACTGAAAAGTTTCATGAGGACCCTCGCAGTTCTCATAACAAAGGTATTGTTGTGGAAAACTTGGTGAAGTTTGTGGAAAATCATCAAAGTTTTGATTGAAACACGGGTCCTGATTGTAGACAAACGGGACTTGAGGTGGACAATCGTAACCATAATGAGCATCGTTTCCACATAACTCACAAGAATACGTCTGGTACTGGGGTTGTGGAGGGTAGTCGGAAAGATTTTGAGAATCATCGAAAGAATTCGGATTTGGATCATAAGCGAATGAATTTCCAGCTCTCGAAGCGCAAAATGAACAAAATCCACCGTTTAACGGGCCTTCACACCCGCAACAAGTGACTGGCTTTCCATCTCCATAAGTGCAATTCAAACAAATTCCATTTATAAGATTAACACCACACTGCTGGTACGTACATAGACAACAATAAAAGCCATCACATGGTTGTCCACACCCCACACACTCACGTTGGTTATACGAAGACATGTCAAAGAATCAAACGGATAAGAGGGTAAAGAAGATAAGAATTAAACGAATAAGAGGATAGAGAAGATTATTTATAGCAAAATACATAAGAAAGAAAAATATTTTTGGTAACCGATAATCGAACAAAGAAGCGGAGGAGCGGGTAAGCGCGGAGCATTTTAAAAACCTTCTCCTTTTGGGTCGAAGTTCGTAGGATCGACCCTCCTTATACCTCTTGATATGTGTGAAAACACATATCCTTTTTATATCAAAAATGACCCTTAAAAGACCAAAACTGTGTATAAAATGCTTGTATATTGCTTGTTTTGTCTGTCTTATTGTGTAGGTGCGGATATTGCAAAAATCACAAGAAAACGGTTAAAACCGGGCAAACACGAACACGGGAACGGAAGAGCACGCAAAAAGCCGGGAGGAAGCTATCAAAGTCAAAAAGTCAAACCTCAGTCAACCCTTGGTCAAAGTCACAAAAAGACAAAATCATAAAGTTTCAAAATCAGTCCCTCATTTATAAACCAATTCATAAAAAAATAATCCTTAAAAGTCCTAACGGTCGTTAACTTTTATTTATAAATGTTAACAATTGTTATCTTTTTATAACAAATCCAAAACTATAACCTGGCCCAAATCCCTTATAACCCGGCCCAAACCCAAGTCAATTATACATCCCGGGTCAACAAAAGTCAAACCTCCAACCTTTATAAAAGAAAAAGAAGCGGGAAAAGTGGTTTTACCACTATTCACCCATCGTCCCCGTTTTACCCAAGGTCAAATCAAAGGGCAAGTTTAAATTGAGGGCTAGAAAGGGTAATTCAGGTGTCAAAGTACAACATGGTAGGGTTAAAACATCACTTAAGCCTCTCATTGGCCAATACCCAAGAAGGAATGCCACGTTGGATTGAAGAAAGCATAAGGAAATGGATAATTTTGCACTAATTATACATTCAGAAGAAACACAAGAAGCTACAAACCACGGATTGCCACGCTGGAAATCCATGTGAGCTCAATAATGATCTAACAGTGGGTAAGAAGCATCCAATGATTAGCATATGATCAAGGGCTAAGAGAGGAAGGAGCGTGTAACTACCAAGGGGTCTAAAAGCTTCAGAGACAGGCTATATATAGCCACACACTCTCACACACACACGTATCTAAGGTTGCTTCTAGAATAGCTTAATTTAGCTTTTAGCTTATTTTTCATTTAAATCAGTCTTTGTAATTTCATCTTTCAAATCCTGTAATCTGCTTTTAGCATTAATAAAATCGTAAGTTTAGTTTCATCACTTGTTTACTTATAAGCTTTTTATAAAAATCTCAAATATTTTGATCAAATGTTTCATAAGCTATTCTCACAAGCTCTCTACAAGCTTATCTGAGTCTATAAGCTCAGGTTAAGCTCAATTAGTCTTTAATCTACTTTAACTTTAAAAACAGTTAAAAACCTTGGCTATTTGGATATAAGGCTTATGGAAGGGAAGCTAAAAATGGAAGAGCTTCCAAGGACTTAACTAGCTTATCCAAAAGGATAAGCTAGAGCTGTAAACTAAGCTCCTTGAGCATATTGAACCTTTGTTTAGCTAAGGTTGACTGTAAGTGTCCCTTTACTTTTCCTGTCTTTATCTTCTAGCTTAGCTTGTGCTTATTTTGCTTATTACTTAGCTTATTTGTGTTTTTATTTGTTTAATTGAGCTTATTCATCATGTGTCTTCATCCATTTCTAGCTAAAGAAGTTTAGAACTTAGGTTTGTTAAATCTGTCATAAAATCAACCAAAAAGCCAAAAATAATTAGCTTAATCTGTAGATCTTTAATTCTAGCTTAGTTGATTATTGATTTATGTTTATCAAGCTTGTTATAAGCTATTTGAGATCTGGTACTTTAGATTTGCTAGCTAGATTTCATTTAGTCAAGTTTTAATAAATGTTCATAAGTCTAAAGGAGTGTTTGGATTAGTGCTGTTTGACCCTTAAAAGTCAAACTGAGTTGTGATCTTTGCTTAAGTCATTTTCATTATCACTTTAAATCAGTAATAAAATTGTTTTCTTAGGTTAGATTTCAAAATATAAAAAGTTTAAGCTTAATTTCTTTGTTCCTACACCAGGGGAGTTTTTCCTTTTTTTCTTTGATTGTTAAAATTTGATCCAAGCCTTCCTAGGTTTGGATTTTGATTAATAGGAGTTCATTTGCACTCATTGAGTGTGTTCATTGCAGGTTTTACCATTAAGGTAACCTGCAATTTGGTTTTAACCATTTGGTCATTTGCATCAGATAGGCATTTGCAGACCATTTGCAGTCCATTTTTGATCATCTTTTAAACCAGTTTAAGTAGAATTTAGAAGTTAAGATTTAGTAGTCTTATAGTTTTTATATAGCTTAGTATATATTAAAACTTGTTTTTCATTTCTAGCTTATTTCCTAGGGTAAAATAGCTTTTAAATTTCAAAAAAAAACCTAAAAAAAAGAAAACCAAAAACAGTAGTAACTAGAACTTAGCTTTTAAATTTTGATTTCTAGCTTTTAGAATTTGTTTTTATGATTTGGATTAATAGTTTATAAGTAGGTTGTTAAGTTTTCAATAGCTTAAGTTCAGTAGTAGCTTAATGTGGATTTTAGCTTAATTTGATTTTGAGCCTTTTAATACTTTTCCTGAGTTAGCAGTTTTGATCTATAGAATTAGTAGTCTTTCAGTGTTATTAGGACAATTAGCTTATCAAACTTAGCTTCTGTATATCATAAGCTATCTAGGACAGCTTTTAGTTTCAAAATTGAGCTTAATTTGAGTAGTCAAGCCTTTAAATGAAAAGTAGCTTTTAGGCTTTTAAAAGCTTATTTCTGAGACAGGAACTTCATAAGCTGTTTTTGAGCTTAATTTTGAGTTTAAGCTTATAGTTGTTTTGTTAAAGTTGTTCAAAAAAGCTCAATCTAAAACTTTTGTTCTTTAAGTTTTTCATAAAAAAAAAGGGAAGTGGAAGTCGGGGGTGAGCAAGACTCGAACCCCCGACCTCAACACCTCAACCCTTTATAACACACTACACACCACACCACACACTACCGCTGTGCCCTTGGGTCTTTTTCATAAGACTCTTGCACATTTAAATCTTTATAGTCATTTTAGCCCAATAAGCTTTATAAGCTGTTTCAGCTAGAAAGTTAGAGAGAGAGAATAGTTGAGAGAGAAAAAATGAAAACACACTAAAGAGTGTGTGTAAAATGACTAGATGCTTACCTCTTCCAAAGTTGGAAGAGGTATTTATAGTTCTTACAATACACCGGGTATTAGTACCCGGTTCAATACCGAAAGTCAAACGTTTACCTATTAAACTACGAGCTATATTGAACAGTAAAATACATGGGGTGACCGAGTCTTTTTCTAATATCTAACAATCTCCCCCTAAGGGAGGTCACCCCGAAAAATACTAACTTAAGCTCTTCAATCTTCGATTGATCTTATGTTAGCTCATAGAGTGTTGATTTCATTTTTCCATATCTGTGGAAATCTGATGAAGTGAATTTTGACTTTTTGGCTTTAGCTTGACTTGTTATGTGATCTTTGAGCTTCTTTGAGATCATCTTCATGCATATTCTCTGATCATTATCATGTGATCTTTTTCATCTTGTTGGTAACTTGTGTCATTCGGAATGATATGCTCACACTTTTCTTGATCTTGAAAGCTTGAATATTCAGAGTTGCGGAAGCTTTAATAACAGATACTTGAGCTTTCATGATATCTTTGAATGAGTCATTTGAGAATGAGCACGCGGTTATGAACTTGATTTTGTTGGAACACGGTATCTCCATCTCCATCTTTAAATGTTCCTGTAATAAAACAGTTAGCAATAAAGAGAAAATTGGTTTGTAAAAACAATCGATGCGATATCTTTACAAAAGAGTTTTATAAAAGCACGTCGAAAAGTTTTATTTGTTTTTCAAAGTCCAAATAACGTCAATTCGTATACTGGACAAGTTTGAATTCATGTAGAATGCACGTTGTTGTTTTCAGTTTTCACAAGTTTGATCCATTAAGGAATCTCTCAGTCACCTAACATGCGTTGTTTTTGAAGTTGGCTCAAGCAAGATTTCCATCTTCACTGTCGGAATACTACGTATCACTCAGTTGTTCTGGCAAAATCACAGGATAATGCGTTAGGACTCTTATTGATAAAAACTTGTAATCAACTAGTGTGTGAATAAACAAGTAAATTGGGAATTGTTTCCTAACGAGTTTAATTGATGATCTCTGTTCTTAGGACTCGAAAAAGAAGCGCTTTGCATATTAGTGATCGGAAGGCTGGAGTTGATGCCACTTTTCAATCCAGAATAATCCTCGGAGTTGTGTTGAGGAAAATTAGATTGCATGTTTAGTCTCCGTGACCAAATGATGACAAGTTTCTTTCAAGAGAAACTCGAATGGCTAGGAAGGGTTGTGCATTGCATCACTGGGTCCATGATGTCGTCTTCAATGTCATCAATCATTTTAGTGATTTTGACAGCATATGTATTGATCAATTTCTGCCTATGTGTATGGAGGGCTTCTTTCTTTACACCCTTTATCTGTACATTCTTTTTCATTCTTCAACCCCTTTAGTGCTTACAAAGTATCATGAATAGATACTTTGTTGGGGTTATTCAAGCTCTAGCTCCATCTCAGTCAGGCACTATCCCTTTTCTCCTTTTAATCCTTTTTATCATACCTTAAGGACTTCTATCTAAACTAGTGGATAGTCCATGGTAGAGCCTCCGGTTCTGGAAGGATATGGGAACGAGTACCTAACCTTACCATCCTTATAATTTCGATAACAGTAATTACATGGTCGTCTTTTGGTACGATTACCTTGCCATAAAATCACTGTTGGAAAACATCAAACAGGTACTTGTGTTATTTCTAGCAAAGTGTTTTTAGTACACGATGTTTTTGCTTTTTAGAAACGCTCCCCATCATCATGTGCATCGGTATTCGTAAACTGTTTAGCACATGTTGGTGGATATTTCACTGAGAATATGATCACATTACTTTTAATCAATTTTCTCCCCCTAATCAAATATTGCAACATCATTTGAATTTGGATATCAATTGATATAAATATGTTTATAAAAAATTGGTAGAAAGTGTGCCAGATTATTCACAAAGCCCTGTTTAGAACTATTAATGCATCCCCCTCTCAATCCGATGATGGGAATATATTTTTTTTTTTTTTTATGTTAGTTGATCGAGTACAGTAAGAGTAATTTGAAGATTTTGAATTTTCTAAGAAATTCTTGAAAATTTGTACTCAATTACTAAGGTATATTAGCTTTATATTAAGTCTACTCCTACACATTTATATATTCACGAAGATTTTGTATGTGACAGGACTGAAAATTCTTTAACGATATGACTTTAGTCATTTTGTCCAATTGTAAGCAGTGGTAGTCCGTCTCGATACTCTCCTTTTTGGAAAGTTTGTCTTTGCTTCACTTGAAATCAGCAATCATTTCTTGAGTAGGTTCATTATCCTTCTTGCAATTTGCATTAAGAATTACTTGAAGTTGAGCCCAAATCGGATGAAGTTAAACAATTAATTTGAATTAAATATAAACAAAAAAAAATAACAAATACCCGGTAACACCAAAGTCAATTTAAGACCCGGATGTCTAATTTTCTCTTAACATGATTAATGATTGATATGAATTGAAACACCAAAGTCAACTAAGTCACGGATATCTCAATTATTCCTTCAGTAGACGAACTGATAACACCTAAGACAACTAAGTCCCAAATGTACACTTTTCTTTCTATCGGATACTGACTAACTAGAGGAATTATCATTGCTTATCATACCTATATGTACCTCTTTGATCAAATATTTTACTCCTTTAAAAAACACGATTGGTGTTCTGACTGTTAAAGGAAAGCATTAATTGAAATCTGTAACAATCTTCTCACGCTCTATTCAAATCTTATGACAACACATTTCCCTGGTATTCTCAAAACTGATTGCATACCTTAATTGACTAGCATATCTCTTCTCATATGTGTTGGAATAGCTCACGGAAAGTAACACGACTAAAATACAAACATGATTTTCTCTGCGGATATAGACATTGTTCTTCCCGGAATGACCTACAATTAAATAAGGATTTGGATTCTACTCACAGTGTTAGTGTTGTACCTTTCAGTGTAGTTACTCCTTCCCTTGATGTGTACGTACCTCAGAATTTAGAAAAATCTTATATGCACCAGGCTTGAGATCGTGTTTCACTGAATTAAAATATAAACTAAAATCTATCCGGTGAGAATCTGTTTTCAAGGCTTTTTAAACTACGAAAAGAATTTCTAAACATTCCTAAAGTCTTTTACAAACTCTGAAGCTGTTGGCAAATATTAGTCGTATGTAGTTTAAAGCCTGAATTCCTAAGTCTTCAATTGCAAAATAAGTCCCTAAAGTTTGAAAGCAAAGACATCTATGGCTCTTGTAGTTAATATGAATTAACTCCCTTTTTTAAATTGTTATTCGTTCATTATCAAAAACTTCAACTGTTTTATCCTGACTTATTTTGATAGGACCGTTTAAAAGATTATTTGGACACTTTCTCCCCCCTCAAATAAATGAACGTTTTATATTTAACGAGCTTTAGTCATTGTTTGACGAGGGCGAATCTATCTTGGAAAATCTTTTAGGTGTATACTGAATAAATTTGATTTCAATTGTGAAGACAACTTTTTCCCAATTGAAATAAGATTTCTTTATTTTGACAAATAAATGCACTGAAACGTACACTTATTCTTATGATGCCTGGATATGAAATAATCCATGCCCCGGGAAAAAATTAATTACCCGTTGTCAGGAACAAACTGTCTTTTCGACGTACATTGTGTTTCCTCAGATTGAAAGCGGGTTGCAGTGTCAGAAATAACTTGCCAGCCATTGTCATGAGCTAAAAATTTTGAATGTTTGTTTAGAGTAGCTCTAATACCGAAAAGACTTCTTTTTCGTTGCTAAGGAATATGCACTGGAGACGTGTATTTTTTTTTTTCTTTACGATGAGGCCGGGTTATGCCAGAAGAAATGTACATAAGCATGTATGATGATTATATCAAGCAGTTATAGTTGTCAAACTCCAGTTCTGCTGGAGTCAAACATCTTCTACCAAATTCCTTCTGACAAGATACAAAAAACCGATCCTCGGAAGGGTTTTCATGAATTAATCAGCTAATGGTATTCAGTTCTGACAAAATAATTAATTTAATTAATACTCATTTTTCAACTGGTCCCCTTTATGACAGGTCGATACCGAGTATGATGTGCTTTGTATGAGAGTGTTGTACGGCTTTGCATGAGATTGCTATGGCTGACTGTGAATCGTAGTACAACAGTATTTTGTTGTAGTTGAAGCCATAAACTTTAAGCCGTGTCCTCATCCACATTTACTTTTTTTTTTGAGCCACAACTCAGATAAACGTCACTTACTCTGCCTCTGCTTGAGACATATGCAGTGCATATTGTTTCTTTGAACATACAGCTTACAGGTTATCACCAAGGAACTGTATCCCTACAGAAAGTGCTTTTTCGATGTATCAAAGGCTTCCGGCATGTCAGCGTCTGAAAATGCTGTGGTCCAAGCCAGGAATCCTGTGGTACCGAGTCCATGTTAATGGTACCCTTTAGGTATTTAAAGATTCTTTTAACCTCCTTGAGGTGCTTTTGAGTTGGTCGTGCTTGATAACGTGCACAATAGCATACTGCTTGCACTAAGTCTGGTCTACTAGATGTCAAGTACATGAGTGACCCGATTGTTACGATAAATCAGTTCGGTCTACGGGTTCTCACTCAAATTAATCTAGATTGGAGTTTTGTTGCAATGGTGTACCAATGATTGACAATTGTCCCATATTATGCTTTTTAAGAATTCCTAAAGCCGTACTTGGCCTGACTTGATGAAATACTTTTGGGGACTGGTGGATCGGAAGTCCTAAAAAGAATTTCATCTCCCCCATTAAGGACATTTCAAATCTACTGTGCATTAACTTTTCAAATCTTTTTGAATATTTAGGGTTTGTAGACCCAAAAATTATGTCATCAACGTAATTGCACAATAGAAAATCCTCCCCGGTTATTTTATCTCTGAAAAAAGTTGGGTCAATGGTACTTTAGAAAAAACCTCTTGGAATCTGTTGGAAGTTTGATAGTTCATATACGGGCTCTTGGTGCTTGCTTTAATATATATAAAGCTTTCCTTAGAGGTTGAATTTTTCATGGATGATCTGGATCAACGAACCCTTTCGGCTGAGCAACGTAAACCTCTTCCTTCGTGGACCATTAAGAAATGCCGTTTTCAGTACATCCGGATAGATTGGGAAAAAGACTTGTGTGTGCGTGGCAACAATTTCCTAAACTGCTTTCCAAGCGTGGCAACTGGAGCAAATGATTCTTCAAAATCAATACCCTCTTCCTGAGCATAACCTTTAGCAACAAGTCGTGTTTTGTTGCGAATTACAGACTGATCTTCATCATTTTTGTTCTTCAATAAACCACCTTATAGCTTAATAACATCTTGCCAAATGGTTTGTCGCGACGGTTTCCCAGACGTTTAGGTCTGTCAAAATGATGAAGTTCATCCTGCATTGCATCGGGATCCATGCAGGAATCAGCTATTGCCTCCTCACTGTTCTTCGGTTTTCACAATACTCACGTGAGGTGAGAACATAACACATTTCAGGATCTGCGGCAAGCTGTCGTCTTGTTTGAACTGGATGGTTTGGATTTCCACGAACTTGTTCTAATGGATGATCTCTGTTCCATCAGTTATCATGACTTTGGGGTTGAAATGAATGCACATCGGCGTATATAATCATTGTGCGTTGAGGAAGACTCACCAATTTCTTTGCAGCCGTGTCAAAAAGGGATTGATAAATTTCTTTGAAACGATGCATTCTGGTGCCTTGATTATTATTGTTATTCATCAGCCTTGACGTATCCTCTTTCTCTGTGTTAGGATTTTAATATTCTTAAGTAAAGGACTGAAGGAAAATTACAACCCTTGTTGTGACGAATCTATCTTCTCTGCTGTAGGAACAACATTTTGTCTTGGGGGCACGGGGTCAGAGTTGTCATAATCTGAAACCTTTTGTCCTTGAGGAACGAGGCCCTTGAAGAGACATTTACAACAGGGACATCTCTTGTCGGTTGTGGAGGTAGTGGACTGAATGTTGTGATCAGACATCATTTCATGAAGCACGTGTCTCCTGAACTGTATGAACAGGAGCATGAATTGAGCACGGAGTCTAAAACAATTGTTCAGAAACCATTAACCTATACTTTGAGATAGTAGCATCTTAACCATACCGTTTTCACACCGAATTGAGTTGATTTTCATTTGTGTCAAAGTAGCTCCAAATGGCATGTTCTTGTAGTTGACTTTATGTTGAAATTAGACGAGAAGGATCGCCAATAACATTCTCCAATGAGTGATTCTTTGTCAACTTAGTGATAGTATAAAACATTGGTTAAGATGATGCAAATTTAATGGAATGACCCCTTGTCAATTTAGTTTCTTCAAAACCAGAGTTTAAAGAAATATATGAAGGAGGGGTGCATTTTAAATTATGCATTTTGATGTCCTATGATATATTCTTCAACACCTTGATGTGTGTATTGAGATTGAATTTCCTGATTTGTGGCTGATAAGTATAGTAGATTGTTCATCGCGATCCATTTTGGTAGTTGTTGAAGGTGAACCAACTGGATCAACAGCTCTTGAAGCAAAATAGCTTACCGGGATACTTGGAAAACAGATCGTGGTGGAAGATTATAGTACTCATTAAACAATGGTTACAACAGGATCTCATAGTCTTTCTTGGATGGTGGAACATATGGTGTTGGAGAAACTGAGATTTGCACGAGTCCTGAACTGATGTCTCCAGGGAGTCATCAAAGAGGCCGGCAGGTCCTGAACTGATTTGCACAGGAGCCGTGACTTGACCATTTCAAGAACTGAATTGCTCTGCTGTAGTGCGGATGTTGGTGGTGAAAGTTATAATGAATGATTCTTGACAAGGAGGAGATACTGATTTAGGAGATGATGAAGAAGATCGATCACTGAAAGTTATCAGTAAAGGTAAAGATGAAGGAAATTGTTGGATTAGGACAGTGAAATCGGTTTCAACTTCGGTTTCCATAGTAGTTTTTCTGGTTATCTTTTACTTAGATATTTCTTCAGGACTCAGGATTTGTTTCCTTATGATATCACCTAAGCATTATCATTCTCTGCAAATTGTTCATGTACATAATTGCTTACCACAATGGATTTAGTCTTTTTTTTCATCATCCAGGATACCCCTGGTTGGATCCAGTTTCCTTCACGTGAGCTCTAGAAAAATGATGTGGGACTCCTCTTCAACGGTACCCCCTAGTATGTTACCAGTTCCTTCATTTGAGCCTCCAGTTCCAGGTTGTCTCTTGCTCATTTTCTTGCTTTCCTTGAGAGCTTTCATTATGTCAGCAGCCTCTTGTTCTGCAGGATGTAAGAGTTTTGAATACCCTTGAAGCTTCTTAGACGGAATTAGAAGACCTCTTTCTTTGACAAATATAAAGAATCTCAGAAAGCATAATATACAGAGACTGTCTTTCTTTGATGTGTGGGCATCGGGTTAAGTTTCTGCATTATGCATCAGACTGTGTGTACTGTGATCTGGTTCGTTGATTGGACAGCATATGCATCAGATTGTGTCAGTGATCTGGATGTTGTGTGGATGCATATGCTCAGGATGAGTTATACATCATCATCTATTCCATGGTGTGCAGGGTTATGCCTTCTAGTTGTGGTTGTGATGGATGAAGATGGTTGTATAGAAGCGATGATCAGGACTCCCGTGGTTTCTTGAACTTTGGTGATCATTTTTTGGTAAGGAGGCTGAGCATGAACCAGAAGATAGAAGACGGGCTGATTCGGGTCTTTTTTCTCTTTATGACGAACCGGGTTTGATCCAGATGAAGGCCTTCATCATATCATCATCTTCTTCATCATCACTAATCATGCTTTATCTTGGTGAGTCTTTAACCTTGACTGCAACTTCCTTATCCATGGATCTTCATCTGATATTAACAGTTCTTAAGAGCATGGTATAACGGTTGTTGGCAGGATTTCTGTTTGCATCTTGGTTCTTATTAACTGTGTTTGAAGGGGGGGGGGGTGGGAGAGGGTGGGAGGGGGGGGAAGAGCACTTTTAGATCAAATTCTTACACAGAGCCACCTTGTGTATTGAAGGATGTAAGTTGATTCTTGTTTCTCCTTACCCTTGTTCCCTTTTTGATTCTGATTAATTTCTTTGGACCTCTTTTCAGATTCTTGATTCTTTATGATCTGGGTCCAGGCAGGAAGAGAATTTCTCGATTAAATCTGCAGTTGTGTCGTTCATGAATCTTAAGGAGAGAATCATCAATTTTGTTCTAGATATTTATCAACAACAGAAGGATACTTGGGATTTGATTGAACGCCAAAACATCGGAGAGTGATTGTCTTTTCACTCACATAGCTTCTTGCTCCAATCTTGCACTCTTAGCTAAAGGGAGATGAATGGAGTGATTGTTGGGAGAGAAGTGATGTGGTTGTAGCTTCGTGTTGATTGGTGGAGGACCGTGACCAGTGAGACGGCTTACCTTTAGTAGATTGAGACATTTGTTGATAAGGGAGCAATCAATGGAGGAGTTGAACGTTAATGTTGAAGTCTTGGATCAGGTATGTGGGAATCAGATCTACTCTTTTAACTTTGATTTCTCTGATCATCTTCGGTTTAGTTTGTCATAAAGAAATGTGATCCCCAAAAGTTATAAGTGTCATCGAGATTTTTCATGGAAGACATAGAAACCAGAAATGACTTTTCTGGATTTTTCTTCATGACACGTTAGTCTGTTATGGCTTCAGTTTTCATGAACCTTGTGGGTAGGCTCTGTCACGAGGCAATTCATCATTCCATGTGCTCAGGGTTTGGTCCAGCAGAGTCACATGTAATTTTCCAGAGTTTGATCCAGTCTGGTCTTATTGCATGGGCTCAGGGTCTGGTTACAGACATAATTCTGCATGTAGTAGCATGAACTTCTCTTTCGCAGCAGCTTCTTCTTCAGCTTCAGTTAAGTGATTAGGATTACCTAATTCTAAAATTCTAAGTCTGGTTAGGGACGATGTTGTCAATGCGGAGTGTTCCTTTTAGGCCTTATGAAAAAAGATCAGCACTCAGAGTAAACATTTTTCCTCAAGTTTTTTTTCATCAAGTTTTTAATTATACACAGTCTTTGCATCATGAGTCGGAGTATTTCCAGAAACAGCATGAATGTAGATAGATGGGAATTTGCTGATGCAGTGAATGCCCTAACGAAAAGTTTGTGTTCTTGAAATATCAACTGAAATGTGGAAGATAGGATTCTTCTGCAACTTCTGTAGATCTTAGAGAAGGTTTCCCTTTCCAATTTGTAACTGTTCTAAGCAATGAAGGATATGTTCATCTCATCTTGTAGGTTCAGGTGCAGGAATATTCTCTTCTGCCATCGTATCTGTTAAAGAATATCAAACAAAAGTTAGCATACTTAGTATATATTCAACATTAGATAAAGATGTCTCGAACTTGAGTTTGACATGCCCTTGATATCAGGATTGCACGATAGATATTCAATTAGAGTCACGAAGATTTAACACCTTACAGATTTAACACCCTACACTTTCACATTTGACCATTTTATACACATTCAATTCACTATTCTCCCCTTCAAAAATTGCATATGCGATTGCCATTTTTGATCTAGTGAATTATAATACCAGCTAATGTACGTTGGTCCACTTAACTAACGAACAAGCATGGGAAAAATATTTGATGCTTGTTAATGAGATTGGTCAAAAACAAGAAGATTTCTTTATTTTGAAGAAAAAGGAACTGAAGTCGTACCACTCTACTATTTTCATTTGAAAAAATGGTGTCGTACAAAAGAATACGAAAGCCATCGATTGAGGCTAACAAACATGAGTGTTTCGATAGTAGCCTCAAGACCGAAAAGATTTGCTCTTTTCTAGTTGTCCAAGGATTAAATGCATGACACGTAACACTTTCCTTTTTCTCTGCAGGCGATACACCTTTCTTTACTTTAAGGAACAGGGTTGAAGAGATGCCAACAGACGCCATTTGACATTAAGGATCGTGGTTTTAAACGTTTTGTTCAAAACGTCATCAAAATGTAGAACGAGGCCTGAATGATTTGTCCAAACATTTTGACAAATGAAAGATCCGAGGCTTGAACTGCT
This sequence comes from Tanacetum coccineum, assembly GCA_026074375.1. Lineage (NCBI taxonomy): Eukaryota > Viridiplantae > Streptophyta > Magnoliopsida > Asterales > Asteraceae > Tanacetum > Tanacetum coccineum. Next base: position 19,304 of record BQNB010099359.1, read on the forward strand.
GTGATCAAGCGTCATTTGAAGCATGTTCATCAGATTTGAATTCCTTGAACTCCTGATGTATGAGATATCAGTCTTTTTGGTAACCAAACTCCGAGTCTTTCCTTTAAAGGATTGACAGATGTACCTGCACTTGAGTTAGAAGTACCTGCACTAACATAATGAGTTTGATTGCATTCATCATGGGTCTAGTGGTTATAATCAATTTGATCCATTTGGAGGTTCATAGTCAACTCATGGTTGGCTATCGATGAAACACCTTTCCAGTAGGTATCCACCTAGACGAACAGTCCTTGAAAATTATAACCGTTGGTTTCACCTAAGACAAGATCTAGGAGTGTTGGGTTTCTCATGCACAGCGGAGAAGACTTATTGAGTGATACCTTTGTCCTATGCCATTATGCCCTTCCAGGTTTATGAGTTGTGTTCTTTAGATTTTACGGGATTGTTGTTTGTGATCTTGGGGGATGGACCTTTTAGCACGAGAATTCACCTATTCATGATCTTTGTTAATACAATCATCATGATTTGTATTAAAGATTTATTTTGACACAATCGGACAAACCAATTGTTTGGAGTCCTAGAAGAAATCTAGAATTCCTTAGAGTGATCTACTAGAGGAATCACCATTTGAAATTAACCACTACACTTTTAGATACAGGAGAACTCTCTATATGTTTCTAGGTTTGGGTGTACAAAACATTAGGAGTGTAGTGTGCTTAGCTAGAGGCCATTTCCTTATGACTAGGAATCTGATTTTTCTCTTGTGTCATTTTCCTAGCTTCCTCTAGAAAGTAAGCATGTGAACCATTTCATTAGAGAACCATACGGATTCTTTATGACTATTCCTGAAGTAGTTAGGTTGCATTCACCTGATGAGGTGTTGCTGCAGCAGATTCTCTAAACTTTAGGCAAATAATAAGGATGTGATGTTTTTAGACAAATATTATTTTCTCATCAAACTTGGGTAGTCAACCGTTGAGTCTTGAATTCTAGTCGTTCAGACGTAAAGCATTCGGTTGTCTAACAACTAAATGATTTCTAGATGGTTGTAAAGGCGGTTTCCCCAAGATTGATGCTTTGGCAAACTTAGTATCCACGTTATTTCCTTTTATCTTTCTAAGTTCATTTTTTAATGCCGCATTTGCAAAAACTTTTCCTGAAGGCTGAGCTTTTTTACAATCAGCATTTTCGGCCGACTTTGATTAATTTGAGAAATTAAAGATTCATGTTGTCTTTATTTGAACTTTCGTCTTTATAATAGAATCAAACAAGTTCTTTGTAAGTATGTTTTCAAATGTCATTTTTCTTTATGTCAGTGCTCACTTTGTGCAGTTATTTAGCACACTGTGTTCTAATTCGCTGTTAAATGTTTCATTCACATCGATATCATTTTTAAACTGTGGCTTCATTACTTGTTTCCTCACACTTTTAATTTGTTTTTCAAGTTGCAAATTAGTTGGTTCTATGACCAGTAGAGAGCTTTCAAATCAATTAATCACAAAACAATTCTACCGAAATTTGGAAATTCCTGATTCTTACATGGTTTGTTACTTTGAAAACTTTCTTCCTTTTTGTTGAATTTTGTATTTTTCAAGTGAAATACAATTGGTTTTTCCAGTTGTAAAAATCCCCGTTTTGAAAGTTCATTGTAAATTTTCCTTATCAACCATATCTTTCATTTTGAGAAGCTCAGTTTTAAGCAAAGCATCCTGGTCAATCTCTCTTCCCCTATGACATATATTTGTTGAAGTAGGAGTGGTATTGCTTTCAATAGTTTCCAACAGATGTGTGTCATAACTGGGTTCAGATTGCTCAGTATGCTGTTGTTCATTAGCAAGGATATTATGTAGAGCAGTTAATTTTAACTCAGCAAATGGCTCTTTGTCCAATTACTGTTGATATCTGATCCCAAGGCTTGTGTGGTATAACTCCTTGAACTGCTACTTGTATTCTGCTTGTCGGGATTGGTGCCCATCTGCTTTCTGTTGACACCAACCAGCACATCAAACTGCCTTCAGCATCATTCGGACCCTTTTCCTCTTGCCTTTTGCATATGAGTTTCACTCTATGGTTTTGCTGAATGCATCGTTGTTTTTCAGGCTCTATCAATACTGCCTTTTGATACAAAATCAAGATGTTATCAAAAACTTCATAACTGGTTTGATCCTGTACTATCTTGAGACTTCGCTCTTTGACACTGCTTTAATTTGTGCTCATGAAGTATTTCATCATGCAACTGACTTCCATTCTCCTTTAGTGCATTAACTTCATTTTCTTTCATGCGTAATACACCATATGTATTTACAACTTTATGAATGACCGCTTCAAGTGTATCCAGGTTCTCGAGTAACTCACGTCTGTACGCACTAGGTTTACAGCGCGTGAAGTATTCGAAGTCTTGTTGCCAACCTTGATTCAGAAGATCCGTTGCATTTACCCCTTTTGAGGCAAGAAATTCCTTGAACTGTGTTCTGAGTGCTTGAAGACAAGTCTTTGCATTAACCCCATGAAGATTCTCTCTTTCAAGTTTGTAGGCCTTAACTGATCCAAAGATTATGAAACATCTTCAATGAAAGTCTGATGCTCTTCACCAAAGAATGAGCGAAATGCTGGTTTAAATGCATCAACAGCATAAGGCGAATTAAGGAGATAGAGATCATAAAGATGTGTCTCGAGTTGTTCAACCCATGTCAGGCAGTGGGAGTGCCTTTGTTTTGCGAGCCGTTGCGTCAGTTGAAGCTCTCTCTCTTTTGAATTAGAAGTAGAAGATTCCATTGAAATTCGATGTGTGAAATAAAATTAAGGATCTTAAGTAGATAATGTGATTGATGTTGTGGTTTTAAATGCAATTAACGTTCACGGGATTTTACAAGTCTATGATTAAAACCGATAAAATATTAACGGATTTGCAAAATCATTAGAACAAACCGTGACTGAGATAATCTTTTTGATTGTTAAGGTAGGTTTCGTTGTTTGTTTAATGCATTTAAGTCCTTGGTTTAGGTTGACGGTTTGTATTGGCCCTTAAATATTTGAATTTTGACAAAAACACAAAAAAATTTTACCCCTATTACCAAAATTTAAATTTTGTGTAAAAATTAGCTAAAAAAGCTATTGAAAAATTAATTTTTTTCTTAATTTTTCCCGCCAAAAATAATTTGAATTTTTTAACAAAATTTTCCCTATTACCAAAATTTAAATTTGGTGTAAAAATGGGATAAAAAGGCTATAGAAAAAATTAAATTTTTCTTAACTTTTCCCGCCAAAAGTACTCTTTTTTTTTTTTTTTTTTTTTTTTTTAAATCAAACCGCTGCGTATATGTTTCTATCAAACCGCCGCTTTGAAATCAACCAAACCGCCTCTATATTTTTGCTAACTGCATGGCTTAATAAAATAATCAAACCGCTGCCTATAGTGACTAAACCGCCGCTGGTGAGATAAAGCAACTCGCCGTTTTAGCAACCCGCCGTTTTAGCAACCCGCCGTTTTTGGCAACCCGCCGTTTTTGGCAACCCGCCGTTTTTGGCAACCCGCCGTTTTTGGCAACCCGCCGTTTTAACAACTCGCCGTGTGTTTTAGCAACTCGCCGTACCTTTTACCAACTCGCCGACTATTATTTTCAAGCCAACTCGCCACTATCCTGTGTAAACCGCCGCGAACAAGCAACTCGCCATTGACTTTTGGCAACTCGCCATTGACTTTTGGCAACTCGCCTTTGACTTTTTCCTAAATTTCCGGATCTTGTCCCTACCTTTTGTCAAACCGCCGGTTAGATAATGATATTTTAACCAACTCTCCACGAAGAACACTTGGACGAATTAAGCAAAATCAAGCCATATTATCTTTTAAACCACGAATCAAAGCTCTAACATGCAATACTAAGATGGTGTATGAAGATTAACCTTCCAATAACATGTATTTCTTCGTGGATCATAAAAACGAAGCCATATTATCTTTTTAGTATAGATTAAAACTTGTTTTTCATTTCTAGCTTATTTCCTAGGGTAAAATAGCTTTTAAATTTGATAAAAAAAACCTTAAAAAAACAAAAACAGTAGTAACTAGAACTTAGCCTTTAAATTTTGATTTCTAGCTTTTAGAATTTGTTTTTATGATTTGGATTAATAGTTTATAAGTAGGTTGTTAAGTTTTCAAAAGCTCAAATCTTTTAATAGCTTATTGAGCAATTTAGCTTAAGTTGTTTTTAAGTTTTTAGTGCTTAATTCTGAGTTAGCTTTTTTTAGATCATCAAATTAAGCTAGCCTATAGTGTTCTTAGCTTAGATATCTTTTCAAATTTGGTTGCTAGGTATCATAAGCTATCTAGAACAGCTTTTAGTTTCAAAATTGAGCTTAATTTGAGTAGTGTGCAAGCTTTTAAGTGAAAAGAAGCTTTTAGGCTTTTAAAAGCTTACTTACTGTAAACAGCGTTTTCATTAGCTTATTGAGAGCTTATTTTTTAGTTTTAGCTTATATTGCTTTTATTAAAGTTGCTTATCTCCTTTCTTTGTGTGTAATAAAAGCCTAGTGTTAAAAGACTTTTAGTTTAGGCAGGAATCGTCCTTGGAGTTTATTAACAAGGAAATGGGCTAGGGTATTGGGCCGGGTAATAGTATGATTGTGCTTGGACTTTTGTTATGTATCCGGGTAAGGTTTTTAAGATATTAAGGCCCATTTAGACTTCAAGGACCATTTGTGTTACTTTGGAAACTTGAGGGACTAGATTTGTAACTTTGGGTTTTTGTGGTTTGACTGAGTTGACTGAGAGATGACCAAGGTTGACTTTTTGACTTTGGCTTCCGGCTCTTGCACACTCTTCCGTTCTTGTATCCGTGTTTGCCCTTAATTAGTCTTAGCTATTTTTTGTAATTTTTCTAGAATTTTTATATTACGTTTAGTATTTTTAAACATTTATTTTCATTAAAAACTTTAAAAAATCATAAAAAATAGAAAAATAATCAAAAAAATAAAAATCTTTTTTAGAAAATTTTCTTTTATCATTAAGAACGTAGGAAAATTAGTTTGACTCTCGTAAGTTTATTTTTGAGCATTTTAGCTTTTAGGGCTCGGTTTTCGATTCCCGTTATTCGTTTTTGTGATTTCTTTCAAATTTTATCGTTAAGTTTTCAAATTTTGCAAATCCCTTTATTTTTACTCATAGAATTAGATTATTAATTCAAATTCTAGGTTAAGGTGCTAATTAGGGTTTATTTTGTCATTTCCGTTTTTCGTCCGCGTGGTTAGTTATTTTACTTGCATTCAATTGTTTTTAATTGTTTTTAGTCGTAGAAAATCATTCAAAAAGTTGAAAATCATTCATAACATTGTCCAAACTGAATCGAGGGTATCAATTCACATTTCTTTGGGATACGACCCGGTAATCACTTACCGGTTGATATACGTATTATATATATTTTGTAGAATTCCTTTTTACCTTTGTCCTCAAGGGTAAGTTGGTAATTTTCCATAGTATTATATTATATATTCTTACGTGTGTTAGATTCTACGAATCAGGCCTTTAAACCGGGCCAATTAAGTGGTACTATAGGCTTGAACATCGGTGTCACACCCCGTCAAGGCGGAAACGCGAGGCGTAAACAAGAATGGATATCATCACAACACATGGTGTCTATATAGAGA
>BQNB010099360.1:0-24942 GCA_026074375.1 Tanacetum coccineum
GACCAGGAGGCACGGTTTTCACCTATGGTCCTTTCAAGGATTCTTTTCAAGCCACGATTTGATACTTCCACTTGCCCACATGCATCAACCATGGAGAACTCTGGCTGCTATTATCAACAAGTATCTTTTCGACAAACTTGCAAGCAATGACAGATTGAGGACATCCAGGATTGACATCCTTTGGGAAATGTTTTACAGGGAAAATGTTGATTACCCTAAATTGATTTGGGAAGACTTTGCATTCCGAATCGACTACAGGCAGCTGAAGAAAGGCAAACGTAAAAACATGACTTACCCCAGGTTCACCAAAATCATTATCAATCACGTCCTCTCCAAACACCAATCCCTTTCCAAGCTACAATACTTACCAAAATCATTAAATATTCCACTGGTCAAATTACTCCCAAAAAGATCAAAGGTAAAGGGTCACAAGGGGAGAAGACTGCATATACTCCTAAGGAAAATGCTGATATGTCTGAAGAATCTGACTCTAAACCTGCTAGAAAACGAACTAGTAGTAGAAGAGTAATAAAAAAGAAAGTCTTAATCTCTGCAGATGATAATATCATTCCTGAACTAGACATCGCTTTGGAGTTAGGAAAATATATGAGCTTAACTGAAGCTGCAGAAGAGGAAGCAACAAGGCAAGTCCATGCTACTCATGAAAGGATTGTAACTGAATTTGACCCAGACCAAGCTAGAAGAAGACCATCAGGTATTGCTTTCAGCGATACGTCTAGCATGTCAAAGAAGTTGTATCCTGATCTGTCTCAGAAGCTAAAGGGTGTTTTAACTCTAACTCTTGAAGAAAAACTTGATCCTGACACAATGGAAGCCCTCAAAGCCAGCAAAAAGTCAATCAGAAGTCAGTCGCATGTTGAGGCTCAAGTGAAGGAACTGGTACTAAACCAGGGGTTCCCGATGAGTCAACAATCACTCTTACAACCTCAAGTGAAAGAACTGGTACTAATCCAGGGGTTCCTAATGAGGAAAAAGTTACTTTTTATGCCAAATCTGATGTCATACTTAATTAGGGTTCTGAACAAGAGAGTGAATACTTTGAAGAAGGTAATGATGATGAAAATATTGAATGGGTGGATAATGATGAAGAGGAAGAGAAGAATAATGATGATGATGAAAAAAGTATCAATCTTGAAAAGACAGACGATGAAGAAACCAATGATGAATTTGTGCATAGTGAAGAAAATATACAAGATGATGATGAATTAGTACATGCTGATGAACAAGTGAATGACGATGAGGATGAAGAGATGACAAATGATGAAGATGCTGACACGAGGAACGGTAATGAAGAAATAACTGACACGACAAAGGTAAATGCTGAAAAGACAGAAGTGGTAAAGGATGATATCAAGAAAGCTAAACTTCCTCTAACAAGCTCAAGCTTATCTGTGTCTTCGGGGTTTGGTAACCAATTTCTTAACCTTTCTTCTGATACTTCGTTAATTGGTATTGTTAAGGATACTATAGATGCTGAGATCAACTCTTTATTGGATGTTTAAATTCAACAAGAGATACCACATATCTAGTCTCCATCCATACTTACTGTACCAGTTTATGTGATTTCTAGGACCTTAGTCCTTACACCTATACCAGAAACTCCTTAAGTAGGTCTTGCAACAACTCTTCTACCTCCTCCAACTGTCTCCTCCATATCACATGTACAACTACAAACAACACCGATCCCTTCACCACCAATCAACACCGAAACTCCATCTGTTACTACAATTCTAGATCCACTCCATGCTATTATTCGAAGTGTATCTGTTTTGGAGAAAGATGTTCAAGAGTTAAAAGAGGCTGACAATACTACAACACTCCGTGCTTCACTTGATACGGAAGTATCCTCAGCAAGTTGACTACAAGGAGATGATTGAAGAGTTCATGCAAGCAAATATGATTAATGAGGTCAAGAATCAATTTCCAAAGTTTCTACCTAAGGAAGTTTTTGACTTCGCTACTCCGGTGATTCAAAGCATGGTAAAGAATGTACTTGAGAAGACTCTACTCCCTATGGCTCAATCTTCTTCTCAAGCTCCATCTTTTCTCAAAGCAGGAGAGTCATTGTCTGAATACGAACTGAAGACGATTATCTTTGACAAGATGGACAAAAGCTTCTCCTATCTGACTCATGAAAAGCAACAAGTCTTATTTGATGCGTTGTAGAATTCAATACTTCTTGATGATGCTATTGCACGTGGTTAAGCAGATCTAGAGAAAGTTCTGAGAAAAAGATATCGTGATGACGAAGACCCTTCAGCTAGACCAAACTAAGGTAAGAAAACCAAGAGAAGTAGAACCAAAGAGTCTGAGCCATCAAAGAAATCATCTACTTCTAAAGAATCATCTAAAGGTAAATCTCCTGCTAAAACTCTAAATCTGGAAAATCTATGACTGCAAAAGAACCAATTAAAGAACCAGTTTTTAAGATGGCCTCTGATGACATTGAATAAACTGTTAATGATATGGATAATGATGCTGATCAACCACTTGATGACTCAACTCAAACAAAGGATAAAGATCCAAAGAAATATTGGTTCAAACAACCACCAAGGCCTCCTACTCCTTATCAAGAATGGAACAAGCATCAAGTTGTGGTTGATCAACCTGAACAGCCTTGGTTCAACAATATGGTGTCTCCTGCAAAGGATCTGCTCACTTTTGAGGAACTAAATGCCACTCTAATTGATTTCTCCAAGTATGCCATGAATCAACTCAAGATAGACAATCTTACTCAAGCACACTTAGTAGGACCAATGTACGAGCTGTTGAAAGGCACATGCATAAGCAGCATTGAACATGAGTACAATATGGAAGAGTGCATTAAAGTATTAACAGAAAACTTGATTGAAACTGATGAGGTGTCATTTTATACACTTTTTCATGGTCGTTTAACCCCCTACAACATGCATTTATGCCGAAAATAAGTACTTAATCGTTCCTTTTTAGGTATTTAGCACTTGAAAGGCATTTGAAGGAAATACACGTGACTTGGGCTCATTTGGAGAAGAAACGGACAAGACTACGGACCTACACCAACATCTCTCAAAATTATGTTCTCAATGGCTAGATATGGCGTCACCAGTTCTACATGACGCCGTCACAACCCACTTCGTGACGGCGTAAAACCTTTCATGATAGCGTCAGCTCGCACGACCCAGCCCAAGATCTAGAATATTCTCTTTCACGATGGCGTCAAGATTAAAACGCGATGCCGTCGCAGCGATTTATCTATATATACAAATCCGTTTTTAGGGTTTTAAGGGTGTAACTTTAGAGTAATAAAGGGAGACTATTTTAGGGCCTCAAAACCCTATTGTAACTCCTTTAATTCATGTTTTAATCAAGTAAGATTATCATAATCATTCAATATGTGTTGCTGTTTGATTCATTATTATTCTTGCTCTATCTTTTACATGCTTGGCTAAACTCTTTATTGTGTTCATTTATGATTGTATGAAACCTAGAATGTAGATCTTAGTGATGTTGCTTCTTGTGATGGATATGCATGTTAGGATTTAGAAAACTAGCTTTTGTTTGTATCGCTGTTGATTGTCTAGAGAAACATGATTGTGTAGAAAGGATACCATGTCTTCATACTACCCTGCCCCCTAATATGGTTGATCTATTCTTAATATATTTCACATGCATTTAATATACTCTTGCGCGTTGCCCTAACGAAATATTAAATAGATGGCGGGTTCGTATAATTCGTTCATGACTTAGGAAATAATTACATAGATCATCACAAGTGTGACAAAGCAACAACACTAGGAGAAGCAATCTAGGGAGTAATACATGATTAAATGAATACAAACTTTTATTATAATGTTATCACCATTAGCATAGTTTATTATTTAGTTTAATAGCTAAAACCAAACCAACCTCTCAACCATATGATTTACCTGCTTTCATAATACATAAAAGTACAAAAATAATCGTCTCTCAACCTCTAGAACTCTGTTAGACCGTGATCAAGTCTTCCCAACCTATTTCCCTAGAGAACTATAACAACCCCCGAGTCTTGCCTATACTACTACTATAACGGTTAGGTACTCTGCCTAGGGAGTTGTAAAACTTCTTGTTGAAGTCCCTTACGACAACCGCATCTAGTTTTTAGAACCGCTGCCGAGGAATAGTTAGGTTTTGATCATAGTTTATCTTAGTTCTACTTGCTTGAATCCTTTCAAGTGAGGCTTTTATTTCCGCATATTAGCTTTCTTTTAGTCTATCTCTTCTTTGTGTAGTTGTTCGTAAATATTGTTGGGAATAAATCTTCAACTTCTAGTTCAAGAACTTAGTACTGCTCAGCATATAACTACCAGTACTAACTGGTTGGTACTACCAGAAAAAAGTTAGTACTACCAGAAGGAAAGTTAGTACTGCCAGTACTAACTTAATACTGCTAGAAGACTTAGTACTACCAGAGAAGATTAATACTGCTAAAGGAAGTCAGAGATTGTTAGAAGATAAGGATTACTTGGAGATGAAAATTAGAAGATAGTTATAGAATAGATTGTATCAGAAGATTCTATAAGTTTATGTTTATCTTTATTATATGTTGTAAGCCAACTAGGACTCCTTACTCTACAAAAGGAGGCTCTAGGGCATTAGTTGAGATACAAGTTTTCATAATTGTCAAGTCGGTTTAGAAAACCTTCAAGGTTGTAAACCCTAGTGCTAGTGAAGAGTACTTGTATTATTGATCTAATAATAATGGAGCGTTTGGTTATATTCATTGTTCATTCTACTGCATCACAGTTTACTATTTTATTCATAATACTTCTAGATATTAAGGTGTAGATTCTGCATACACTTTAGTATACACACAAAGTTTCTATAACAAGTTATTTTGGATTTATCCAATATAATTTAACCTTAGACAAGCTAAGGAATCGATCTAGATTGGAATCAACAAGTGGTATCAGAGCTTTGCTTTGAGAAACTTTGATCTAGAAGTCATGGAATTTGAATCTGCACATAGTAATACTACTGCTAAGCTATCCATACTCAAACTAGGTGAGTATGAGATGTGGGTGATAAGAATTAAGCTGTACTTCCAGGTACAAGACTAAGCTCTATGTGAGGTCATAGAGAATGGTAACTCATGGGTATCTGTACCACAAACAGCTTAAGAGAATGGCACTTCAGTTACAAAGATGTTAGTACCTGTAACTGCTGAAGAAAAGACCAACAAGAAGAATGATGTGAAGGCTAGAAGCTTGCTACTCATGGCTCTTCCCAATGAACATTAACTTACTTTCAGTCAGTACACTAATGCTAAAAAAATGTTTGCTGCCATCGAAACACGATTTGGAGGTAATAAAGCCACTAAGAAAACACAGAAGACACTTTTGAAGCAACAATATGAAAATTTTAGTGCATCAATCATGGAGTCTCTTGACTCTATCTTTAACATGCTCCAAAAGATTGTTAGTAGGCTTGAAATTTTGGGTGTCGTCATCGCTCAAAAAGACTTAAATTCAAATTTTTTGAACAGCTTACCTCCCGAGTAGAATACTCATGTTGTAGTCTGGATGAATAAGGTTGAAATTGAAACAATGAGCATCGATGATTTGTACAACAACTTCAAGATTGTTGAACAAAGTGTAAAGAAATCTGTTGGTGCAAGTAGTGGTGCTTAAAACTTGGCCTTTATGACTACTCCAAGCACTAGCAGTACTAATGATGTTACTACTGGTAAACCTGCATATGAAGTTAGTACTGCTAGCCCTAATGTTAACACTGCTAGTCCTCAAGTTAGTACTGCTAGCTTCAGTGATAATGCTATGTACGCTTTCATGGTTGAGAATCTCAATGGTTCTAATCTCCTACAACAAGACTTAGAGCAAATTCATGAAGATGATCTAGAAGCAATGGATTTGAAGTGGCAGCTCTCTCTGCTAAGTATGAGGGCAAAAAGGTACTATCAGAGGACAGGCAAGAAAATTTTCATTAATGCTAATGATACTGCTGGGTATGATAAATCAAAAGTAGAGTGTTTCAACTGTCACAAGATGGGACACTTTGCCATAGAATGTAAAGGACCAAGAAACAAGGAGGGTCAGTTCAGAAATCAAGACAACACTAGGAAGCAAGGAAACAATGAAGACACATCTTCAAAGGCAATGTTGGCTATAGATGGTGTATGTTTTGACTGGAGTGACATGGCAGAAGAACAAGTTCAGACAAACATGGCTCTAATGGCGTTTTTAGACTCTGAGGTATACAATGATAAAACTTACTCTAAAACTTGTCTGAAAAACTATGAAACCCTTAAGAAATAGTGTGATGATTTAATTGTTAAGCTTAATCAAACTGAATTTACAGCAACTACTTATAAAAGAGGTTTAGCAACTGTAGAAGAACAACTTATCACATATAGAAAGAATGAGGTTCTTTTTAGTGAAGAAGTTACAGTTCTAAAAGCAAGTAGCTTGCAAAGATATGGAAATAGAATGTGCTTAAAAGTGAGTTTGAAAAAGTTAAGCAAGAAAAGAGGGCATTAATTTAAAATTGAGAAATTTGATAATGCCTCAAAGACCTATACAAGTTGTTAGGGAGTCAGATAACTGACAAAAGTAAAAAGGGTTTGGGGTATAGTGCAGTACCTCCACCACCTCATTCTTTAATCTATAATCGACCTAAAAAGCTTGATTTGTCTTATTCTAGTCTTGATGAATTCAAAGAGCCTGAATTCAAAGCTTATGGTTCTGAGGTTAGTAAGCAAGAGTCTAATGTTGTTTGTGATAAAAATCAGATGATTCTAAGGAAAATTCTGATGACTCTTTGGTAAAAGAATAAGTGTCAAAAGACACAAGTAGCTTTGTTGAGTCTTCACTTAATGTTGATAAAGAAACTGTTTTTCCTGTTGATAAAAAGGTAGAGTCTGTCAAACCTAAAAATCATGAAAAACCAGTTAAAAAGTTAGTTAGGTATACTAAGATGTTCAGATCACAAAATCCTAGGGGGAATCAAAGAAATTGGAATAGACAGAATTCTAATCAACTAGGAAGTGATTTTGTGATGCATAACAAAGCTTGCTTTATTTGTGGGAGCTTTGAGCATGTGCAGGCTCATTGCAAATACCATCAAAGGGAAATGATGGTATATGGGAATAATTATAACAGGGTGAACTACAACTATACTACCAAAAGGACTCACTCTAATGCTCAAAGGAACATGGTTCCAATAGCAGTTTTAATGAAAATTGGCCTAAAACCATTTAATACTGCCAAGACAGTTAATACTGCTCATCCCAAATCTACAATTTTTAGTGCTAAACCAATGTCACTTTTTTCAAAAACAGCACAATCAACTGTAAGAAGACCCTTTCAAGCAAAAACAATATTAACCAACAAAAGGTTTACCCAAAAAGTTAATACTGCCAAGGCACAAGAAATTAATACTGCTAGGCCAAAAGCAGTTAAAACTGCTAGGCCAAATTCTGCGGTTGTTAATGTTGTTAGGGTTATCAGGCAAATGTTGTAAAGGCCTCTGCATGTTGGGTTTGGAGACCTACCAAACCTGATAGTGCATCAATCACCTTGAAGAAACATAATAACATTGATGCACGAGGCAGATCCAAGTCAGTAATGGCTTGGGTCCCCAAAGGAATCTAATTTCCTTATTTTTATGTGTAGGGCAAGCCACAACAGGATGACACAGGATTTGTTGACAGTGCATGCTCAAGGCACATAACTAGGAACATAGCTTATCTCTCAAATTTCAAAGAATTTGATGGAGGTTATGTTACATTTGGGGGAGGAGAACATGGTGGTAGAATTTATGGTAAAGGAACACTTAAAACTGATAGTCTTGATTTTGAAGATGTATACTTTGTCAATGAGTTAAATTTCAATCTTTTTAGTGTCTCATAGATGTGTGACAAAAAGAACCATGTCCTTTTTACTGACACTGAATGTCTTGTCTTATCTCCTAATTTTAAGTTTCCAGATTATAACACCCCTATTTTTGACATATAGCAGCGGAAGCTAAACTGGGGTATTATTTCATAGTACAACAGTCATAATCATATAAAATGACTCAAAAGAGATGTTTTTAAAAGATAAGTTATCATACATTATTTCTTCAGAGTTTTTAGAAACAGAGGTCCCAAAAATCTACATGAAAACATAAAGTTTAAATGATAACAGTTTAGTCATCTTCAAGTCCGTGCCACTCCATGCCATAAGTTGCTCAAATACCTGAGATAAACATGCTCAGAAAGTCAACACAAAGGTTGAGTGAAATTCATAGGTTTATAGTAAACAGTTTGAATACAAGTTTAATAGTTGGTTACGTTGTTATACACCCATAAGTGTAATAATTACAATGAGTGTAATTATTATAGAAAACAGTATTATTACCCGAAGCTCATGCACCGAGACCTTGAGATAATTAATAATCACAATAAGTTACCCCAACGGGTGCCTTTGCCAAACACCAGCATAGTGTTTCAAATGAAGTGCGTTTGCTTACCAGAAAGTATAGGTACACCAACGGGGAAGCTCAGTCCCAAATAGATCTATTCACAGCATTTGCGCTTACTCCGAAAAGTAATTAACGGTTCATTAGTGGGGTTCTTAATGACAAAAGTAAGGCTTAGGCAATAATATATCAGGATAGCATATAGTTGGAAAAACACTCGTATTCATGGTTTATAGCATGTATCCCCCTCGCGGGTTTATGAAAATATTAGAAGATTTAAAATGCGAGGCTATGAACTCACCTTAACAGGGAAAATATGATTGATGACAAAAGTATATCAAGTGAAAGTAACGGCTTCGTCATGCGGTGGGGGTTGGGGGGTTACTGCGCGGTAATATGTCAAAGTCTTAGTGTGATGGTTTATGTTTCAAAACTTTATAAAGTTTAACGTATTACTTTGATTTATTAATTTATGGAAATATTGTATCACTGTTCGGGCCATCATAATTCAGAGGTCATGTAGTAAACGTTTGAGGAGCCAGTACACTTTAAATCGTAAATCCAACAAACTCGTCAAAATGTATACCCAAATGAAACTCCTCATTGAAGCTTCCTAGTAAACGTGATACGATATAAATTTTAAGTTTTTCAAAAGTTAGTCGATGATAAGTTACGTTAAATATATAACGTAATTGTTTTATAATGCGTCGATCGATGATCAATAACGATAAATGTGTCGGGTTTTTAATAAAATCAAGTCTTATAATATTAATATATATTTTTATAATTTATATAAAAATATTATATTTTATATTTTTAAGAATACAAAAATGGCAATATATACCTTGTTTATAAAACTTTTACAAGTTTAGTCTTTTATATATAAATAAGTTTATAAAATATTAAACCTTTAAACTTTAGAATGGGCAAAATAGGTCCTTAATAGTTATAACTAGAATAATTGAACATTTCCGGACCCTCTTGTTATAAATTTATTAAAGTTACGGATATAAACCTATGCTTGAAAACAATTTACAATCAAGTCCAAAAAGCCATGCAAAGCTTATTTTAGGGTTTCTATATATGATATTTCGCAGATTATACTTATTAGAGTTAGCTAAATTATTATGTTCTAACATAAACAAAAGTTTAGAAAAAGGATTAGTTTGCTAGAAAATCTATTACGGGTCGTTTGAGGGTTTTAACAATAAACTACATGGGTTTGAGGATCAAGGCTTAAAAAATGAGTTTATATATGATCTTCAGAGTCTTATGAACATTCTAAAATAGATTATGAAGCTTATTGAACTAGATTTTAGCTTATTGAGCGAGAATAGGGTCGAATTGTTTTTTCAGGTTCGCACGCCTAGATATGGATTCAAGGCCTTCATTCTCTTGATTCTTGGCTTGTATTATGATCTTAGGGACCTTATACTTCTTCCTTGGCCTGATTTTAGAACTCTTTGAGTGGTGATGGGTTTGAGGTATGTTTGAAGTGGTCTTTATTCGTGTATGTTTCTGGCTTATATAGGGCTATAAAACCTTTGGAGCTAAGTTTTCAATGGTGTATAAGGGTCTAAGGGGCTATAGAGAGGTGTCTAGGATAGCCTAGTGATGAGTATGGGAGGTATGGAGCGTGCTAATGAAAGGTGGAAGATGTTGAGGGGGTTAGGTTATAAAGGGAGGACAGGAGGTGTGACAAGTTAATCTTGGTGCCAAGGGTGGTGATGGAGGGGCTTGCTTGTTACTTGGTGACATGGTGAGAGGTCTTAGAGGTGCTTGAGGTGATAGGTTGCTAGCTTAGGTGTAAACAGGTCAAAAAATGAAAGAAAATGGTGTCGGGTTGGTTTTGGTTTCGGCTTAGGGTTTAGTGTTTTAATTCGAGTTAGGGTTACAGTTTAGGATTAAGTTTTAGGATTAAGATTTAGGGTAGTTTAGGATGAAGGTTTAAGGTTTTATGATTAGGTTTAGTGTTTAGTTCATTAGGGTTTAAAAGAATTAGGGTTTTAGTGTTTCGTTTAGGGTTTAGGGTTTTAGGATGACTTAAGGTTTATGTTTAGGGTTTAGGAGTCATGCGTTAAGTGTTTGTACCTTATGCTAGAGTGGTGGTAAGAAACTAAAGTGATTTAGGAGGTAAAATGACCTAGTTTGGTTTTCTTGCATTATTGCTTGTACCATTGAGGCTTTAGAAAGTTGTAACTTGATTTTGGAGGGAAACGATATTCAAATGTTATGCTTTGTACAATTGTAAACATGTTTGAAGGCTTGCACATTCATTTAATGTGTATACATTACATATAATTAGGATGTTTTGGATATAAACGTTAACGTTTAATGCTAGTTTTGAACTATAACGTTTTGAAATAAAAAAAAGTATGTTAAATAGGATAATGTACTTAGTAAAAAAATGATATTAAGATATAGACTTGACATATTAGGATGTTTACATGATATAAACATAGATATAGATGGCATTGTAGAGGTTGCGTGAGCTCGTTTACTTTAGAGATGCAAGTTACGTTGCATAATGAGATAAAGCAAAAAATTTCCCTGTAAAAAGGTGGTATATATATAATAGATGGATATTACAGTGCATCTAATTTAATAGATGGATAATTACATTGATGAAAAATACGGGTTGTTATAGTCTCCCTCCTTAAAAGAAATCTCGTCCCGAGATTTTAGTGGATGCCAGAGTGATGTTTGAATACAAATGTGGATACTTGGCACGAATTTGATCTTCGCATTCCCACGTAAATTGTGGTCCTCTTTTAGAGTTCCATCTTACTTTGACTATAGGCATACGAATTTGTTTTCAGTTGTTGAACTACTGATCTTGATCTTACTAGTTTTCCACAAAGTTTGAGTTTGTCATCAAGTCGAAGCTCTTTCATTGGAATGACAAGGGATTCGTAAAATAAGGCATTTCTGTGAGATTAGTAATGGGGAAAGTGCTGTGGAATATTACTGAGCTCTTCAGGAACTCAAGTTTTATGCCAAACCACCCACTACACCATGGCCAAGCCGTTTAAGGATTTTGAAAGGTTCCAATGGTACGGGAATTAAAGCTTTACTCGTTTTCCGCATCGGATAAACACCTTTTACGATGGTGAACACTTTTAACATAACACGATCTCTAACTTGAAATTCTAAAGGATTTTGTCTTATATTGGCATAACTTCTTTGCCGATCTCTTACAGTTTGCAAGCGTTGTCGAATTTGCACTATTTTCTCGATGGTTTCATGATTATTTACTTGTCCCGTAAGTTGAACATTCCCATAATTCGGACCCAGCTATATGGTGATCTGCACTTTCGACATAATGTGCCTAAATTGGTGCTGCCTTAATACTGGCATGGTATCTGTATTGTATAAGAAATTTCTATTAATGGTAAGTGTTTTTTCTCCATCCTTTTCCAAAATCTTTAACCAGTGTCTCGAAGAAGTTCTTCGAGTGTTTGGATGTTCTTGCTCTTTGTCCATCGGTTTCTGGATGATTTACCGTACTATGTTCTAATTGAGTACCTAAAGCACTTTATTATGATTGCCAGATTATGGACGGGCGAAATGTATGTCACGTTCTGAGTTGTAAATATTGGCACTCCAGCAGGGAGACTATTTCACTTTTTTGTACAATATTGTAAGGGTTTCCATACTTTCCTGCTCTCTCGGGTAGGAGATGAAATGTGCAGATTTAGTGAGGCGATCGATAATGACCTAGATTATGTCATATCTGTTTGAGGTTTTTGGTAGTTTTATGATAAAATCCATTGTTATTCTCTCCCACTTCCATATAGAAATCTCCGGTTGTACCCGTAAGCCGGATGGCTTCTGACATTCTCTTAACTCTAGAGTTGTTAAACATTTGCCAACTACTCAGCGTTAATTTCCTTATATTAGGCCACCAGTAGAGTTGTTTAGTTCCTGATACATCTTGCTCAGAACTTGGGTGATTGGATACTTTTTATTTATGGGAATCATGCTTATATCATGTCTCTCAGATTACCAAAAAAGTGGTAACCAACTTGATTCTTGATAAATGGGTTCTTTCAGGACGTATTCAAATGATTTGTCCATTACTCGTAAGTTTTAAGCCTTGATGTTTTCTTCTTTGAGGGCTTCAGTTTATGATTTGTGAATTTGTGAGGGTAAGTTTGGGATGAATGGTCATAATAATTATCTATCTTGAGTGGTTTGATTCGTTCCTTCGGATTAATGATTATGCTACATCATTTGCCTTTCCAGGTATTGGTACGGCGTAATTATTTCTCGTGGTACGCGAAATTCAACAATTGTAATTTGCAAAGCAATTTAACCAACGACGTTATCTCATGTCATCTCTTTTCTGATCAAGGATATGTGAAGACTTTTATGATCAGTGAACACAGTACTTTGGTGCCACAAAGATAGTGTCTCTAATTTTAAGAGCGAACACTACTGCTTTAATTCAAGATCCGAGTGGTATAGTTTTTCTTCATTAGGCTTAAGGTTGGTCGGGAATGCATATGCAATAACCTTCTCTCTTTGCATTAAACACCGCTCCCAGACTTATTGGGTGCTCACCAGTAAACAACAAAAATCATTCATTTTCCTTCTGGTAAGGTTAGATTGGGGGGAGCTTCAATAGCTTATGTTAAGCAGTTGAATTGCTGGTCTCTTTGGTCTTCAACCAGATTATATTCTGGTTTTTCGTGGTTAAATTCAGTCAAAGACTTTTGCATAATCTTCGAGAAATATTGATAAATCTCTAATAATATAATGGCGAGTCCTAAGGGGGGGGGAAAATAATAAATTTGAACGTATTTAATGTGGGTGTAGTAGGGGATGTTCCAATTCTTTATCTGCTATGTATTTGGAGGGGTCAACATGAAGTCCATTGATTATCATTTTAATGTCTAGAAATGAACGATACGAATCCAGAAATCACAACTTGAGACTTGTCATACAAACTTCTCTTTCTTGAGTAATTCTAGGATTATTTCGCAGATGATCTTGCGTACAATTCTTATATGTTGAGTAGATGAGAATTATCTATCGATGAACAATATTGCGGAATTTGTCAATTATGGTTTTCACATACGATTCATGAGACATGATTAATTGGTGAGTTAGTTAAACAATGCATCACTGAAATTCATATATGTCCGTATTTGTTCTGATGCAGGTCTTTGGGAATATTTCATCTGACTCTCAGTTGTGATAGCAGGATTCTTAAGTCAATCTTCGAGTAGATACTCGAACCTTGAAGTTGGTCAAATAAGTCATCAATCTTGGGTAATGGGTAATGATTCTTTATGGTAAGTTTATTCAACTCCTGGTAATCGATACACATTCTGAAAGATCCGTCTTTCTTTTTGACAAATAAGACAGGAGCTCCCCAAGGCAAAGTACTTAGTCGGATAAAACCTCGGTCTGCTAACTCTTGAAGTTGGTTAGATAGTTCTGCATTTTAAAGGAGCTAATCTAAAGGTGCTCATGACTACAGGCCGCTCTAATTTAGATCGATTTGGAATTCTACTTGGCGAACGGGAGGAAGGCCAGGTAGATCTTCAGGAAAAACTTCCAGGAATTCTCTGACTACTGGGATATCTTCTAGTCTTTTCTCGTTTGACTTCTTTTCCTTTACTTGGATTACGAAAACTTGACAACCTCGGGGTATATATCTTTCAGTTTTTATACAGGATATGAAACTTAGTCGGGTTGTACTTTGGTCACCTCGGATGATCAAAGTTTCACCGTTGTTTGGGATGTTAGATGACTTTTCGTCAGAAATAATTTAGCATGATACTTGATAACCCAAACCATACCAATGACGGACATCGAAACTTACCGAGTTTGTTTTCGATCGAACATAAGATTTAATTTTGAAAGGTTGGTTTAACAAAGTCAGAGTTGCTCCTTGAATAACGGTGTTTGTGCTTACTAAGTTTCCTTTAGCCATTTCGATATTGTAAAAGGTATCTATAGTAATGTGTGGAATATTTAGTTAGAAGGCAATGAGACTACTGGTACGATGCTTTTATCGGCTCAGAATCCATATTATACTCTAGCTAGATGTTGTTTAGACGGAACATACCCTGACTACGTTCGGGTCTTAGTGGACATTCTATCCCTCAACATGTAGCTCTTCCCTGGCATTTTTGTTGGTGGTCTTGGCATATTTACATAATGCCATTTCTATCTACAGTATGACAAGTAACTGTCCACTGGTAGCAGATTAATTTCCAGTGGCTGGCCCTTTGTTTTTGCAGTTCTTGGTCAGACGGCCCACCTTGTTGCAAGTATTACACTTAACAGTGCAAGGTCCTGTGTGATGCAAAGTGCATTTCTTACACAAGGGGCGGTTTCCAATATACCCATTGTTTTTAGTTGAAGTGACAAGCATAAGACAGAAGTTTCCTTATTTTTTTATTCTGTTCTTTTTGGTTAGGTGATTATTGTAGCGGTTGTTGGTGTTGATGTTACGGTAGTTGTTGTTGTTGAAAGTTCTTTTGTCGTCAAACTTTCATTTGTGATCACTTGATACTTGCACTGGGGTGTGCTTTGTTACTTGATCTATTAGCCTCTGGGCTATGTTAATGGCTTCCTCTAGAGTTTGAGGTTTAGAGGCTGTAACATTCCCTTCAATACTTCGAAGGCCAATCCAACGATGAAAACTTCATCATTTTCTCAGAATTTGGCACATAGTGGGACATAAGGTTGCCAATTCCTGGAATCTTCTCACATATGCCTTGAGATCATTCCCCTTCACAGTCAGATGGTAAAATTCATCTTCCATCTTCTGGACCTCAGTTCGGGGACAATACTTCTTTATTAAAAGCTTCTTGAATTCAACCCAGGTAATCTTGTAAGCTTCTTCTATCCCAATAGGTTGGGCAAAAGAATTCCACCAGGATAGAGCTTCTTCAGTTAAAGTACCAGTAGCAAACTTCACCTTGCAGTCTTCGGTATAGTTGCTACGGGAAAACACTGATTTAGTTGTAACCAGCGGTTACGTCCAAACTGCTCCTTCTGAACCTTTGAAATTGATAGGTTGGCAGCTCATGACCTCTTTGTAGCTTACAACTTTCTCTGCTACATGAGCTTTTCTTTCTCCGGTGTTCCTATTGGTATTGTCAGCATTTGCCATTGTTGCAGCTTGTGCTTCCAGAGCTGCAGAAACACTATCAGCAACTAGTTTCTTGATGGCAGCCTGAGTCATGGCTGGTGCTTCAGATGTTGATGTCCTTTTGGGAGGCATTCTATCAACATAAGACAACACGTAATAAGAATGATATCATAATTCTTTCCTTAAAATGCGTAAGGTTCAAAAATAAATATTGTCACAATAGTGATATCATAGATACTTATTTGATATGAATTCTAACAAGTATCTAAATTATTTAAGATTCATAATGATGAAGACGGAGATGAAATATAGGACACAAAATGAATATGAAACGGGATTACCATTATATTATATCATGAACGATTTGCCTTTGTACTGTACATAGTTAAAATTTGACATGTGTTGTTATTTATACCACACATCCCGTGGCTAGGTTCTAACAAAAGCTATAACTAGTATCTAATCTAGTAGTCCGATGGTCCTTCTTGACTTTTCTTGTGTTCATAGATTGCATTCAGAAGACTTTCCTTATCTGCCTTGGTGCGAACTGGGATTTCCTTGATAATTTGTTCTAGATTAGCAATCCTGAAGCGAGCCAGAGCAATCTTGTTATTATTTTCCATTTGCTTTCTTTGATGTTTAGCAATTTGAGTATGAGACTCTCAGAGTTCAGCTTCCAGATTGCCAAAATCTTGTTGTATGATCACCCGACCATTTCCGAGACCTTCTATTTTGTCTTCTATGTGCTCAATGCGGTCCAGAGAGAGTTCATCTAGGTGATTCAAAATTTCCTTAATTTGCTCCTCACGACGTTCCAATTCTTGTCTTACGAGAGCTTTCTCCTTATCTCAAATGCTTGAGGGGGGTTTTAAAGGGGGGCAGAAAGTAGAGGAGGATGATCGGTCACGACCTTGTTTCTTAAGTGGCAATAATTCTTAGGAAGAAAGAATTCTTAGATTAAACACTTGGAGATATCATTAAAGATGGAGCATAATAGTTGGTGGTGGAATAGGTGGGAATTTTTTTTTTCTTTAGGCTTAATATGCATGCATGACCTTCATATAGGGGTCATTATGAAAAAGTGAAAGAGTTGGTGAAGCTATTGGAAACTAAACCAAAATGAGTTATTTGAAGAGCTAGAATAAGTTTTTCCTGGTGAAGCTGGGACTTTTGTTGTGGAGCCGGGGATAATAGTCCGGAAAGTTAGAGAAAAAGCATCCTTCATTATGGGAAGTAGGCGTGGTGGGAGAAGACATCGCTTTGGTAACAACCCAGTGGTAATAAACATAAGTTTATTTTATAATAGTATAATAGTTATGTATTTACATAATATTCGGGCGACTTACTTGGATGGATAAAAGAAAAGTAGTATAGTTAAGTTTCAACCTTGTTCTCTATAACCGTGGACTCTTGATATCAATTTATAGCACCATCATTTTTCGACATTATTAGCGGCGGAAGCTTAATTCTGCGGGTAATATTCTATAGTACAACAGTCATAATCATAGAAAATGACTCAAAAGAGATGTTTTTAAAAGATAAGTTATCATTCATTATTTCATCAGAGTTTTTACAAACAGAGGTCCCAAAATCTACATGAAAACATAAAGTTTGAATGATAATAGTTTAGCATCTTCAAGTCCGTACCACTCCGGCCATAAGTTGCTCAAATACTGAGATAACATGCTAAAAAGGTCAACACAATGGTTGAGTGAAATTCATAGGTTTATGGTAAACAATTTGAATACAAGTTCAATAGTGGGTTACGTTGTTATACACCCATAAGTGTAATAATTGCAATGAGTACAATTATTATAGAAAACAGTATTATTGCCCTAAGCTCATGACACCGAGACCTTGAGAAAATCAATAATCACAAGAAATTGCCCTAACGGGTGCCTTTGCCAAACACCCGCATAGTGATTCAAATGAAGTGCGTTTGGTTACCAGAAAGTATAGGTACACCAACGGGGAAGTTCAGTCCCAAATAGATCTATTCACAGCATTTCAGCTTACTCGAAAAGTAATTAAGGTTCATGTTAGTGGGGTATTAATTGGAAAAGTACAGGGACTTAGGCAATAATATATCAGGATAGCATATAGTTGGAAAAACACTCGTATTCATGGTTTATAGCATGTATCCCCCTCGCGAGTTTATGAAAACATTAGAAGATTTAAAATGCAAGGCTATGAACTTACCTTAACAGGGAAAATATGATTGATGACAAAAGTATATCAAGTGAAAGTAACGGCTTCGTCATGCAACCTGCGGTAATATGTCAAGTCTTAGTGTGATGGTTTATGTTTCAAAACTTTATAAAGCTTAACGTATTACTTTGATTTATTAATTTATGGAAATATTATTATCACTTTTCGGGCATCATAATTCAGAGGTCTGGTAGTAACGTTTGGAGGAAGCCAGGGACACTATATAATCGTAATCCAGCAAACTCGTCAAAATGTATACCCAAATGAAACTCCTCCATGAAGGCTCCATAGTAAACGTGATAGATAAATTTTTTAAGTTTTTTCAAAGTTAGTCGCTGATATTATTACATTTAATATATAATGTAATTGTTTTTTAATGGGCCGTATCGATGATCAATTCGTTAAATGTGTCGGTTTTATAAATTGAGTCGTATAACTATTAATATATATTTTTATTATTTATATAAAATATTATACTTTATATTTTTAAGAATACAAAAATGGCAATATATACCCTTTGTTTATAAACTTTTACAAGTTTAGTCATTTATATAATAAGTATATAAATATTAAACCTTTAAATTTAGATATTGGCAAAACAGGTCCTTAAAGTTATGACTTTAGAATATTGCTTATTTTCTGTCAGTTCTAGTTATAAATTTTAGAAAGTTATGATATATTACCCATATGCATGAAATCATTTGCAAAAATCAAGTCAAATAGCAATAGCAACTTATTTAGGTTCCAAATGATATTTGTCAGGTTATAGCTTATTAGTTTTGTTTTGACTCGTTTTTGGGTCAAACGAACTCCGTTTTCGGTCTAGTCTTTTTCATTCTTCGTTATTTGACCCGTAGAGTAGTTTAGAAGTGAAAAATTTTCCGTAGGGTTATTTTTAAAGATTTTAGGTTTTCCCCCTTTTGTACGGGATTCGGGGTTTCGTTTTCTAGTTTAATTTCGTAATTTCTAGGTTTTTCTTAAACGTTTTAGTCCGATATTATCTAATTTGACTTTTTCAACTTCCCAAACCAATTCTTTCCTTCAAACTCAAATCTTCGATCGTATCGATTTACCATTCCAGCCTCGTTGGGGATTTACGACCCGGGAAAGCTCTATACTACTTCTCGGTATCATTGATTGTTGGTTTTTACACTTCTTTATATATTTTATATTTTATTATATATTATATATATTTACGGTGTGAATCCGGCACGATCAGACCCATAGACTTAACTTGTTGACTAAGAAAATATAATAAAGGAAACTAAATATACTAATAATTAATAATATAATTATGATAAATTATATTAATGCAGGATCTTATCAAAGATTCACACGTCTCCTTGGTATTTTCAATTTTTAACTTTGCAACAACTCGTATGACATTTATAAGAAATTGAGATGTTAAGTGGGACGATGATTTTGTAACTACATGTTCATATTCACAGAAAATGAAAAGTTAAATATGGAGCTATTCTATACTGCATAATAAAGCATTTGAGACTTTATATAAAAAAATCTTAAAAGTTTTAAGACTAAAAACATTACTATAAAAGAAAATTAAAAACATTTAGTTAATATTATTCATCTCATTGTCACAGCCGTTTCTTTCTAATGCATGTTCAATGTTGTTCTTAAAAATTAAATGTATAAATTGTGTAGGTTCTCAATATTTTCACACAAATATGAACTAAAGAGAGAGAGAGTTAGAGAGAGGGAGAGAGAGAGAGAGAGATGGATGGAGAGAATATGTTAAAACACACTAAAGAGTGTGTGTAAAAATTATTTCTTCCAACACCCTCTCCATGTGTGGAGAGGATTTAAATATGTCTTACAAAATGCCTATGAAACGGGCTATGGTGTAGGCTTACAGTGGGTAAAGACACGGCCCAACACCATAAATCATATTATTACTAACAAAGCTACGAGCTATGCTAAACATGAAAATACATGGGGTGAACGAGTCTTTTTCTTAAACCTAACAATCCCCCCCTAAGGGAGGTCACCCCAGAAATTACAATTTAAATTATAGTATTCTATAAGTTGATCATTGACTCTAGCTCGTAGTATTTGATTCTTTAAGTACTATCTTTGTACGGTAAGTAGTGATCTTTGAGCATAGTTCCTTTGACTTGTATGATCTTTGAGCTTTCTTTGAGATCATCAGCCATAGTAAATCTCTTAATCATCCTTGTTGTGAAGTATTGCCTCCATGTGATGTTGTGACCTTCGGACCGGCATGCTCACACCTTTCTGGAACATGATAGCAAGCATCAGAGTTACGGAAGCTGTGTTGTAGGTCTTTCAGCTATCATGATGTCTTTGATTAGAAATATGAAGTGTGAGCATGGGGTTGTGAATTGACATGTCTCTGTCCAGCAGCTGCTACCGTGGGGATTCCTGCAAGTATACGTTAGTAATAGACACACGAAAGTGTCTTTGTTTACTTTCGTTGAATAAGGTTAGCAAAGAAAATAATAGAAGAAAAAAGCAAAAAAAAAAAAACAATAAAGCAACAAACAAAAAAACAAAAAAGATAACAAAAAAAAGCCAAACAAACCAACACAACAACAAAAAGGCAAGAAAAACAAAAAAAATAAAAAACAAAAAATGTGCAAAAAAAAAAAAAAAAAAAGAAAAAATAAAAAAAAACACAGCAAAAAAAAAAAAAAAAAACAAAAAAAAAAAAGACACAAAATGCAAACAAAAACAAAAAAACCAAGAAATGAAAAAAAGCCAGAAAAAAAAAAATAAACAAAAGCATAAAACAAACAAAAAAACAAAAAAAAAAAAAAAAAAAAAAAAAAGAAAAGCAAAATGATAAAAAAAAACAAAGAACAAAAAGAATAAAAAAAAAAAAATAAAGAAAGAACGACACAAAAAAAGCCACAAAAATAGAATAAAAACAACAAAAAACAAAACAAAAACAAAAACAAAACAAAAAGTAGCAACAATAGAATAAACAAAAAAAAATTAAACAAAACAAAAAAACCAAAAAAAACAGGAACAAAAAAAAAAAAAAAAAAAAAAAACAAAATGAAAAAAACAAAAACAAAAAAAAACCAACGACACAAACAAAAAAACTAAAAGATAAACAAAAAAAAAAAACCAAAAATAATACAAAAAACAACGCAACAAACAAAAAAGCACAAAAAAAAACAAAAAAAAATAACAACCAAAAAAAAAACAAAAAAACAAACAGAAAAAAGAAAAAAAAATAAAATGGAAAAAAATAAAAAAACAAAAAAAAAAAAAAAAAAGCCAGACAAAATAAACCCAAAAACGCACAAAAAAAGCAAAAAAATAAAAAAAAACAAAACAACAACAAAAAACATAAAAAAACAAACAAACACACAAGTATAAAAAAGGCACAAAAAAAAAACAATAAGAAAAAAAAAATACAAAAAAATAAAATAACAAAAAGAAAAAAAAGAAAAAAAGAACAAAAAAAAACAAAAAAAAAAAAAACAAAAAACAAAAGCAAAAAAAAAAGAAAAAAAAACAAAAAAACAGAAACAAAAAAAAAAAAAAACAACAACTCGAAAAAAAAAAGAAAAAAACCAAAAAAAAAAAGCAAAAAAAAAAGAACAACAGAGCTAAAAAACAAAAGAAACAAAAAAAATAATCAGAAAAAAAAACCCAAAAATAACAGAAAACAAATACAAATATAAAAACAAAAGCAAAAAAAAATTGCATGAAAGACACAACAAAGTAGCATAAAATAGCAACATAAAAAAGAAAAAAGAAAAAAAAGGGGAAAAATATAAAAAAAACAAGAAAAAATAATAAGCAAAAATGCAAAAAAAAAAAAAAAAGCACATCACAAAAAAAAAAAAAAAAAAGTAAAAATAAAAAAAAACAAAAAAAAAACAAAACTAAAAGCAAAAAAAAAAAAATAAAAAGAAAAAAAAAACACAAAAAAAAAAAAAAAAAAAAAAAAACATACAAAAAAACAAAAAAACAAAAAAAAAATAAAAAAAAACACAAAAACAAAAAAAAAAAAAAAGCATACAAAATAGCAAAAAAAAAAAAACAAAAAAAAAAAGAAAAAAATAACAAAAAAAGACAACAAGAGCACAAACCACAAAAACAAACCAAAAAAAAAAAAAAAGCAAAAAAAAAAAAAAGAAAAGAAAACACACAAAAAGAAAGCAAAATCAAACAAACAAAAGCAAAAAAACAAAAAAAGAGACAAAAAAACTAAGCAAACAAAAAAGCAAACAAAAAACCATAAAAAAAAACAAACAAGAAAAACAAAAAAAAAGCAAAAAAAGGAAAAAGACAGAAAAGCAACCAAGAACACAAAAGAATAAAAAAAAAACCAAAGAATAAAAAAAAAAAAAAAAAAAAAAAAAAAAAAAAAAACAAAAAAAGACAAAATAAAAACCACCAACAAAAAAAACAAAAAATATACACAAGACGCAAAGCAGACCAAAAAAAAATAAAAAAGAAACGCCAACAAAAAAGCAAAAAAAAAAAAAAAATAAAAATAGCAAAAAACACAAAAAATTGCAAAAAAAAACAATAAACAATCAACAAAAACAGAAAAAAAAAAAAAAAAACAAAACAAAAAAAATGATCAAAAAACAACAAAAAAAAAATGCAACAGAAAAAAAAGCAAAAAAAAAAAAAAAGAAAAAAACAAGAAAAAAAAAAAAAAAAAAAACAAAAAAACAAGCAGACAGAAACAAAAAAAAAAAAACAAAAAACAAAAACAGAAAAAAAAAAATAAAAAAAAAAAAAAAAAAAAAAAAAAAATAAAAAGAAAAAAAAAAAAGAAAAACAAAAGAAAATCAACTCAACATAGAAAAACAAAAACCAGCACCCACAAAAAACAAAAAAACACAATAAACAATCAAAAAAAAAAAACAAGAAAGCAAAAAAAGCAACAAAAAGACAAAAACAAATAAGAAAAAAAACACAAACAAAAACAAAAAAATCATAAACATCAAAAAAAAAAAAAAAACAAAAGAAAAAAACAAATAAAAAAAAAAAAAAAAAAACAACAAAAAACAAAAAACAAAACAAAAGACAAAAGGGGAGATAAAAAAAACAAAAAAGAAACAAAAAAAAAAAAAAAAAACATAACAAAAAAAAAAAAACCAAAGCAAAAAATAGAAAAAAAAAAAAAACAAACAAAAAAAAGCAAAAAAAACACACAAAAAATAACAAAAAGAACAAAAAGCAACATAAGAAACAAAAAAAACAAAAAAAACAAATACAACAGAAAAAAAAGAAAAGCAAAAGAAAAAAACAAACACAAAAAAAAGAAAAATAAAACAAAGAAAAACAAAAAAAAAGAAAAGAAAAATTACAGAAAACAAACAAAAAAAAAAAATTGCAAAAAATCAAGAAAAGAATCAAAAAACAATAACAAAACAACAAAACACACAAAAAACACAAACAAAAACAAAAAAAAAGAACTCAAAACACAAACAAAGTCAAAAAAAAAAAACACAACACAAACACAAAAATAAACAGATAAAAAACAAAAAAAAAAAATACAAAAAAAAATAAAAAAAAAAAAAAACAAAAAAACAAAACAAACAAAAAATAACATAGACAAAAAGAACATACAAAACACACAAAAAACAAAACAAAAAAAATAACAAAAAACAAATAGACCAAAAGAAAAAAAAAAACAAAGAAAAAAAACAAACAAAACATAAAGAATAAATACAACAAACAAAAAGAAAGGCACTGCACAAAAAAAAAACATAAGAGGTCAAGGAAAAAACAACCATAAAAAAAAAATATGAATGAAAAAAAACAAAAACATACCAAACAAGCCACAAAACAACAAAAAAAGAACCAAAAAATTAAAAAAAGCAAAAAAAAAACAAAAAACAGCAAAACAAAAAGATAAAAGCAAATATAAAAAAAAATACAAAAAAAAAAAAAAAAAAAAAAAAAACAAAAAACAAAAAAAACAAGAAAAAAAACAACAAAAATAAAAAAAAAAAAAACAGAAAAAGAGGAATGAAAAAAATGACAAAAACAAAAAAAGCAAAAAAAAAATAATAACAGAGCAAAAAAAAAACAAAACGAACAAACAAAACAAAAGACAACAAAAAAAATAACCAAAAAATAAGCAGAGAAAAACAAAAAAAAAAAAATAAAAAAAAAAAAACAGCAAACAAAACACAAAAAAAAAAAAAAAGGCAAACAACAAAAAAAAAACAAAAAAAAAAATAAAAAAAAAAACATAAAATAAAAAAAAAAAAAAAAAAAAGAACAAAAATAAATACACAAAAAAAAGCATAATAAACATCAGAAAAACAAAAAAAAAACAAAACAAAAAATAAGCCCAACACAAACAAAAAAATAAAAGCAAAATAAACAAAGTAAAATAAAGTAAAAAAAAAACAGCAAAAAAAAAAAAGAAAACCAAAGAACAAAAACAACAAAAAACAAATAGGCACCAAGAAAAAAAAAAAAAAAAAACCAACACAAAAACAAAAAAAACAAAAAATAAAAAAGCACAACAAAAAAAAAAACAAGAAACAATAAAAACAAAAAAAAAAAAAAAAAAAACAACAAGAAAAACAACAAACAGAAGAAAGAAAATAAACATCATAAAAAAAATAAAAAAAATAAAAGAAATATATGAAAGCAAAAAAAACAAAAAAAAAAAAATATAAAAAAAAAGAAAAATAAAAAGAACAAAGAAAAAACAAAAACAAAAGCAAAAAAAAAAAGTATAAAAAAACAAAACAAAAGCACACACAACAAGAGGGGGGGACCACGGTTCCCCGTTAATCAGTATAAATACTGCCTGTGATCAGGTAGACTTCCGAAGAATCTCCTTGACAGGGTTTCGCAGCTGCGCTAGCCGTTCTCAAACCAGAGCGTTTCAAAGTAGACAAAGCATGGAATGAGTGAACCAGTAGATTAAAACCCACTGATTAAATGAGAAATTGATTTGAAAATCAGTCGCGTGTCACTCAGAAAAGAGTTTTTGTGACACATCGAGGGTTTTATAACATAAAATCAACTTTCATCAGAAACACTTTTGTTTTGAAAGATATACACAGTCAATGTGCTCGAAAGGTTTTTTAAAAGCTACTCGTCAATTCATATACTGGAACAAGTTTGATTCATAATGAATCGCACCATCGTTTCTTTCCAGTTATCACAAGCTTGATCCTCAAGAGGATCTCACATGTCACCTACCA
>BQNB010099361.1:5200-24942 GCA_026074375.1 Tanacetum coccineum
ATTTGTCCTTGGAGAGAGTAAATGGAAGAGAAAATCTCAATCGGGCTTTCATTAATGTTTGGATAAACATTTAAGCACATGAAAGTTCCATCCCGATGAGATGACACCGGCTCTAAGTGGAGATGCCAGGGTCAAAAATGATGTCTTCACTCCCGAAGGAGTAAAGAAAAGGAGAATCCACATGGTAAGTGAGAAACGGGAAAAAAGTCCGAATGACAAATCTGAAGGAATCGTCATCTTCAACATCTATCTCACCTCCTCCTGGGTCAAAACATTCATCTTCATTAAGCTCATCAAAATTTTTTATATTTTTTTGATTATTTTTCTATTTTATTATGATTTTTTAAAGTTTTTAATGAAAATAAATGTTTAAAAATAACAAACGATAATGAAAAATTACGAAAAATTCCAAAAAAGTCCTAAAAGTGATGAGAATCCTAGGAAAAATAAGCTTGTGGTCACAGCTTAACGAATAAGCTACGAAATAAGCTTAACCAGCTTATAAGCTAAAATGGTAAAAATGTATATAAGAAATAGATTTTGTAGGACTATAACGAAAAAGACCCCAGGGCGCAATGGTAGTGGTGTGTGTTGCTATAAAAGGGTAGAGGGTGTTGAGGTCGGGGGTTCGAGTCTTGCTCACCCCCGATTTCCACCTTCCCTTATTTTTTTTAGAAAAACTTATAAAAGCAAAGTTTTAGAAAAGCTAAAAACAAAGACTTTTTGTGAAGTCAAAATTTTAAAAAACTAAAAATTAAGCTGGAAAAGGAATGAAAAGCTAGACAGATTACTAAACTACTTATATATTTTCTTTTCCAAATTTTAAGGACTCAAAAGCTAACAATAAGCTACACTAATGAAACTTTAAGCTATTAATAAACTAATACTAACTTAATAAGCTAAACTTGAAAGAAATAAGCAAAAAGTAACAAGCCATAAGCTAGGAATCAAATTAAGCACTTATGAACACTTTACAACCAAACAGACTTTAAGCCTACTTTTGACTTAAAATTAAGCTAGCAAATAAGTAATGAAAGAAATAAGACTAGAATTTTCTGAAAGCTTAATTAAAAGACTATATGAAAAAGCTTTTTAAAAGGAATAGTGAAAACAAAAGCTTATTGAAAAAGCTTGTGAAAAACAGACAGAAAACTTAGAAGGTACTGATTTTGAAAAAGAAGAAAAGTAAATTTTGAGCTTAAAAACAGATGATCTAAAGAGCTTTTTCTGAAAAACAACTTTAAACCAATT
Organism: Tanacetum coccineum; assembly: GCA_026074375.1. NCBI lineage: Eukaryota > Viridiplantae > Streptophyta > Magnoliopsida > Asterales > Asteraceae > Tanacetum > Tanacetum coccineum. The sequence continues at coordinate 6,452 of BQNB010099361.1, forward strand.
AACCACTACCCTAGATCTAATTGTATGCTGAATTTCAAATCCTAAGATATAGAATTACTATCTGAATTTTGAGCTAGAAAAAGGACTTTTGACCTTAAAAACTGCTGATGCAGTTGACATTAAAATGACCAAAACTTAAAACCTATAAATGCAGACCTTATGCAGATTACTTCTACTCTATTTAAAACCAAACTAAATGTAAATTAAGTAAATGCAAAAGCTAGATCTGAACAAAACTCATTATGCAAGAAGAAATTGACAGATTTGAACCTAAGAACAACTAACTTATGAAAACTTGATTTACCTTAATCTAACTTTTGAAACTAGCTTAAACAAACTTAAATAGGAGATTAAAACCAACAACTAAAAACCAAAGGCCTCTAGCAGTACTAACTTGCAGTTAGTACTGCTATGCCAAACACCCCTTTAAAAATCAGAATACTCATTTTTGCTTATGAAAAACAGATAGCATACTCAATTAACAAATACCAGATGATAAACCTATTATATCAACCTTAATTAACAATTTTCAATAAGCTAATAAGCCAGATTCATTAAGCTAATAACTATGCTAATATTTTTTGGTTTTTATGATTTTTAAGACACAAAATGAGTAAGACTAAGATCTACACTACAAAAGCTAAAAACAGATAATAGAACATGATTAATAAGCACAATGAGATAGATTTAAGCACAAATAAGCTAGCAGATAAGCAGAATAAGCAAATTATAAGCTGAAAATTAAGACAAAAATGGAAATAGCAACTTACAATAAGCCTTAGCTTAACAAAGGCTTGACAAGCTCGAGGAGCTACTCTACAAGCTCCAGCTTATCCAAGGATAAGCTGGTAGGGGTCCCATAAGCTCTTCCATGTTAAGCTTATCATCCATAAGTCCATAATCCATAAGCATAGGTACTTAAACTGATTTTATTGGTTTATGTAGATTAAGAGCTTGTTAATAGCTCAATTTGAGCTTAGAGACTCAAAGAGCTAGATAAGAGCTTATGAAACAGTAGCAACAACATTTGAGAGTAAAGAGCTTATGACAGATTATTAAAATAAAACTTATGATTTTATTAACTAGAAAACTGATTACAATATGTTGAAACTGAGATTACAATAAGCTTTTAAAAACTGAATTAAAACTACATAAGCTAATTTATGAAAATTACAATTTTACTAGAAAGTTTAAAAAGCTAAAAACTAAAAAAAGAGAAGATCCCCTTTTGTGTGTGAATGAGGCTCCTTTTATATAGCTCAGATGAAGCTTCCAGGCCTTGAGTTTGTTACTAGCTCCTTGTCATCTCAACCCTTGATTCTTGCTAATCATTGGATCCATCATTAGCACCGTTGGATTAATTGAGTGATCACACGGATTGCCAGTGTGGCAATCTGTTTGTCAGGGTACTTGTGCTTCTTTTGCACTTAATTTAGTCCAAAAATCATCCTTGGTGTGTTTTCTTCATTGTACGCGTGTCCTTCCTTCTGGGATTCCTCCAACCGAGAGTTATTTCTGACGTATAAAAATCTGCCATGTTAGACCCGCGCGCACTTAAATTGTAAGCCACGTTAGTCAATTTGCATTTTCTCCTATGTTGTAAACTCGAGGTAAAAGGGGGAAGCTCAGTTGCAATAGTGGTAACTTCTTTTCCCGCGTAAAAAAATTTTGTAATAAAAGGGGGTTTTTGACCCGGGGCTTATACATTGGGCCATGGGTGTGTTTGGGCTCGGGATAATAACAAAAGGGTGTTGGGCCAGTTTATTTGGTGTTGTTATAAGGGTTAACGGGTGTTAACTCTTTATATATTAAAGAGTTAACACCGTTAGGGTTTAGGGGACCATTTTTGCAATTTAGGTTAACTCTAGGGCTGTTTTGGGAATTTTTGGGATTTTTGTCTTTATATGGTTGACTTTGGTTGACCAATGTTTGACTTTGAAAGCATTCTCCCGGCTCTTGTACACTCTTTTCCTTTCCCGCGTCCGTGTTTGTCCGGCTTTGACCGTTTTCTTGTGATTTTTGCAATATCCGTACCTACACAATCACAAAGACAAAACAAGCAATATACAAGCATTTTAAGCATAATTTTGTCTTTTATGGGACATTTTTGATATAAAAAGGATATGTGTTTTCACACATATCAAAATTCCCCAAACTAAGCGATTGCGTGTCCTCACGCAATATTATATGCTTTAAAACCAAATACCTCAAAACTTCCCCAAACTAAATCTTTGAAAAGTAGCAAAGATTTTTGTGGAGAGAGTTAAGAAATCACAAGTTATAAAACACCCCATTTTCCCATTTTTTAAATTATTTTTTTATATAACTGAGATTATTTTGACTTTCGTTATTTCCATAACTGTTAGGGATCATAGAACAAGATGCATTTCGATCCGAGAATGCCCCAAAAAGGATAAATTCATCGTCCCCGACTTTTCACTTATCCAAACCAAGCTTAAAACGAAATCACAGCTAGATATCAGAAAAGATGCTCACACTACTCATATTTGCAACTTGTAAACTTTTTACTCCCAACATTTATTATTTCTTAAGTGAATGTGCTATTTTGAATTTCAACCATGGATCAATGTTTTGCAAAATACTATGCTTCACGTTCCACCCAAGAATAATGAGTTTGAAGGCGAGATCATCCCATGTAGCGACTTTCATCTCGGCACATCCCAACCTTGCGGCTAAGTGACCAGGCTTTTGACACCCCACAGAGACTAGTATCGGGACTCACGGACCTTAGGTTTCAAAAACTCTCAGGTTTCCCGAATATACATAGCTTATAAAATAGAATAGTCAAAGTTCAAAAGCATATTTGAATTTAACAAAAAGAAATCTATTTATTAATTCAAACTTAATTATTAGACATTTATGCAATTGTAACCCTCGACCTTTTAGAAGGCTGCAACATCGGTTGTGAGCCGGCAAGATGCAGCAAACTTTTATCAGTCTTGGATTTTTATTCTTACTATGGGCTTTCTTTAGAAGACTACCACATCGGTTGTGAGCCGGCAAGAGGTAGTAAACTTTTATCAGCCCACAGCTTTTATTATTATTATATTTTTTATCATTTTATCATTTTTTTTACTTTATATAGAGAAGACTTCTTTTTGAAAAATTCAAGTATAAATTTGAACTAAGACTAAAATTTTTGCTATATATTACATAAAAATTGTTGATTTAAGTTTAATCTCCAAAAACAGCACGTATATTAATCCGGTTAAGAGCTTATGGGAGAAAAAGCAACAAGTTACATACATGAGCTCTTAAGATTTCCAACTAATCCTTGTTTAGCATCCTACTCATACTTAACTCTATCATTTTTCGTTCTTCGCGAATTTAGGCATCTCACTCATACTTAACTCTATCATTTCTCGACTTTCGCGAATTTCTCGAACGCTATACCTAAAATTAAGAAACAAGCTAGAGCACAACACGCTCATCGGGTCAAAAATTTACCTTATTCTACCCACAAGAAAGTCAAAATTGTGACAAAAAACCATATTTTTATTTTTGAAAATTTAAAATATTTTTCATTATATTTTTGAAAATTTTTGTGGGAAAACAGGGTACGTGAGAACAACGGGCAAAAGTAGGTAAGATCATATCGAAGATATACTACCCCATACCAAAACTAAACATTGTCCTCAATGTTTCCTTGTCTAAGGCTTATAACCTCACACTAGAACTCAAAAAGTCGAATGCATAATCCAAGCATGGAGAAAGTATCACAAAAATCTCAAGCCATTTATCAAGTATGCTTAAAGATAAATGTTAGTCGATAATAATCTAGGATATCGGATTTCCCCAAACTAATGGCAAGCAAAGGCTAGGAAGCTCGAGTGGACCGAGAAAAAACACCGAACACGAGAGTCTTCAAAAATTTTGGGTCAATCCTACAAACAATCACAAGCACAAACAATAAGAATCGGAATAGTACAAGCCTCTTCACATCACAATAGAAATAAGAAAGAAGAAAAATGGATAAGCATTGGGTGCCTCCCACGAAGTGCTTTGTTTTTGGTATCCGAGTCACATAGCTTGACTCTATCCCCAAATTCATTCGTCCTTGGAGAAAGTTTGGAGATCCTGGACTACCTTGGGTGGTAAGTCCCCTCCGAAGTAATGCTTCACACGATGACCATTCACCTTAAAGTTTAGACCATCAGGTTAGGATAACTTGATGGTTCCGTATGGAAAAACTTTGGTGATGGTGAAAGGTCCTGACCAACGAGTTTTAAGCTTTTCCGAGAATATCTTTAGACGAGAGTTGAAGAGTAAAACTTGATCACCAACATTGAAAATGCGATTTTTGATCTTATAGTCGTGAAGCTTCTTCGTCCTCTCTTTATATATCAAAGAATTCTTGTAAGCTTAATCACGAAGCTCATTAAGTTGAAGTTTTCGGTGATCACTCGCGGTTTGAAGATCGAAATTAGCATGTTTCAAAGCCCAATATGCTTTATGCTCTAACTCGATAGGTAAATGGCAAGACTTTCCGTACACTAGTTTGTAAGGCGTACAACCAATCGATGTCTTAAAAGCGGTACGAAATGCCCATAAAGCGTCATCTAGTTTGTCGGAGCACGAGGCGAGGTTTTCTCCAACCGTCCTTTCTAGAATACGTTTCAAACCGCGATTGGACACCTCCACTTGACCGCTCGTTTGAGGGTGATAAGCGGTAGCAAGACGATGAGTGACCCCATACTTAGACATTACTTTAGCAAATTGATCATTACAAAAATGGGTCCCACGATCGCTTATAATAGCTCTAGGTGTTCCGAATCGGGCGAAAAGAGATTTCAAAAACTTAACTACAACTCGAGCATCATTTGTGGGGAGCGCCTTTGCTTCCACCCACTTCGAAAGATAATCAACGGCAACGAGGATGTATTTATTTCCACGTGAAGACGGAAATGGTCCCATAAAATCGATACCCCATACATCGAAGATTTCACAAACTTGAATAGCGTTTTGAGGCATCTCATTCGTTGGAAATTTTGCCCTTGTCTTTGACACGTTATTACAAGATTTGATATAGTAGGGAATCTCGATATGTGGGGTCGGCCAAAAGAAAACGGCATCTAATACTTGTCGAGCGGTGAGATTGGCACTATCGGATGGCCCCGTGTGGTTCTTCTGACACGTTGTGGATATCATTAGCTTCTTGACCCAATGCACACACCTTCGATAGGGCTTTTGATCCGCCACAAATACGGGAAAAAAGATAGGGGGATCTCCAGAAATAATGGTTAACGTCCTGAAAAATTCTTCTTTTGTTGAGTGTCATTCTTTGATGATTAAAAAATTCCCCGCATTGAAAATTTTGCATAGTCCGCAAAACCATGGGGTACGTCCACTAGATATTTCACCAAGAGTTCCTCTTAAAAAAAGGAAAAAATAAAAAAAATTTTCAATTATGTCTTTATTTTCTAACACATCCTTATGAGGATTCTCAAGTCGGTAGGAAAGTGAAATTTCCCAACTTTGACAAAAACGTCTTCAGCGAGTTCTTTAGGATGAGTAATTGATCGATCCACTAATTCTAAAGTCATCCGAGTTGGTGTAATTTTGGGTAAGGATAACTTTTTCCAAAAGGACGAGGAATAAGATTTATGCTGCGCAGATTGTACCCAAGGCGTGACATACATCCATTCCCGGGAAATTACATGGAATAAGAAATTTGCCGAGATTTCCAAGCTTTTCGGGAAGCTTTTTGAAGAGCATCGCCTAGCAATTCTCGTTCAACGGTATCTTAGCTAATTCAAACTCTTAGCTAATGTCGTAGGAGCAAATCTTAATCGTAGGAGCAAATCTTGGCATCAAAAGTAAAGCATCCGCGAAGCTAATGTCGAATCGCAAATCTTGAAACATTTGAAAAATCTTTTCTTTTTGATACGAAGCTTTTTCATGAAGCTTTTGATTATCAAGTCGCGAATGATATGGAATATTCGGCTTAGGAAAAGTCTTTGGAACATCGGGTTCCGAAATCGGAATGGGGTTAACCGGAGGTGGGATGTGAGTGGTACTTCCTTGGAAATTTGATTGCTCTTTATCCGTTGTCTCCTCGGTTTCTCATTCCATTACCTTTTTAGGAGAAGGATTAGTAGGAATCGAGGGTCTCTCGTAAGCAACACCACTTCGAGTAGTGATCGCTTTCATCTCACCCTTCGGGTTTGGAATGGTATTACTCGGAAGAGTACCCGAAGTTGAGGCTTGGTTTTGAAAGAATCCACTTAACATATTTGGCAAGTTAGTTTGAAAAACATTTTGTTGATTCATCAAGATGGCTTGTTGAGTCTTCATCGTGTTTTGAATTTCATTCTTAAAGTCTCCTTTCAACGAGTTGATTTGATTTTGCATGTTTCTCATCATTTGATCATTAGTTCTCTTGTAACTTGAAAACTCATTTGAAAACTCTTGTTGAACATGATTATTAGGCACTTGAAAAGGTTGGTTTTGAAATCCTTGATTTTGAAATTTTGGAGCATGATTATTTTGAACTTGAAACCTTGATTTCCATAAAAATTACCTCCCCGATTAAAATTATTCCCTTGACCTTGAATTTTGAAATTTTTAAAAAAAAAAACTATTTTGCACCATTGTTTTGCATCGAGGAGCAAAAAAACTGGGGTTTGGTTCCATTTTTGGTTTACTAACATGGTTTGTGAGGGTTAACCTTGATATGTAAGAGTACCGTTGCCGCACAACACTAGATTTGATTGTTATCGTATTGGACAATCTGTACCAAGCATGAGGCCTACTACAAGTAACACAAATTTCCTCAACCGCTTTAACCGGAGCGGGAGAGACAACTTTTTAGAAACCAATTTCAACTAAGGTCAAAAAGTTGGTCCGCAAGCTTATCAATTCTTTCATCCGTTTTACTAACACTTTTCCCTTCAGAAGTAGTTGAGATTCATCCTAGAATACTATTCGATGTATTACGTGATAACGAATTTTGATTTATCTCAATTATGTTTCAAAGCCTCTCTAGTCTGTATACTTACAAATTTCACCTCCGCCGCGGCATTTAAGGAGTCTTGATCATTCATACGTTTTTTAACGTTTATAGAAGGTATCAACTTGAGTTAACTCCGTAAATCCATGGTGGTGACAAGCTCTAAACATTTCCTTAAATCGTTCCCATGCTTCACTAAAAGTTTCCTCGAATTTTTGTGTAAAACGAGAAATTTCATTCTTTAAGTGAGTGGTTTTTGAAGGAGGGAAAAATTGATTCACAAATTTGGTTATAAGATCCTCCCAAGTCAAGATAGAATTAGGTGGTTCTTTCTCGTACCAAACTTTAGCGGCCCCCTCGAGTGAGTATGGAAACATCATAAGCTTAATAACATCGTTCGGTACATCCCTAAATCGTAAAGTCGAGGTAATCCTTTTGAAACTATTAATATGAGTGATAAGTGTAAAATACACATATCCGTTATTACCAAAAATGACCCTAAATGCCCACAAATACACTAAAAATAGCAAAAATATACTTGTTTTTGTGTTTTGTGTGTGCAGGTACGGATATATCAAAAATCACAAGAAAACCATCAAAAACAGGAAAACACGGACACGAGAACGGAAGAGCGTGCAAGAGCCGGAAGCCAAAGTCAAAAGGTCAACCATGGTCAAACCTCAGTCAACCATAAAAGGACAAAAAAACCCCAAAATATTCCATTTCAGTCCCTCAAGTTTCCAAATGTTACACAAATGGTCCCGAAGGCTTAAATGGGCCTTAAACCCTTAACTACCTTACTCGGATCCAAAAAAGCCCAAGACATAAGCCCAAACCCTAGCCCATTACCATTTTTATAAAACCACAAGGACCATTGTTGTCATTTCTAAAAAACTTTTTACACTACACCTTTAATAAACCAACTACAAGGACCAATCTTGCAAAAAGCCCAAAGTTCAAATGTTTTTACCCCATTTTAGTTAGAAAAGGCGCCAAGCCTTGTTACTATTCATCGTCTCCCCAAAAATCACCCCGCTGTCAAATCAAAGGGCTTTTCCAAATTGGAGGGTACGGAAGTCTATTCAAGTGGTCTATATCACCCTGGCAGAGTTAAAACGTCACTCAAGCACCCTATTGGCCAATTCCAACAAAGGAATGCCACGTGGACTTGAAGAAAGCACAAGGATGTGTGGTTTTTACACTTCTAACACTCACACAAGTAACACAAGGCACAAGGTGTCATAAACCACGATTGCCACGCTGGCAATCCAGTGTAAGCTCTGATTTGATCTAACGGTGGATAAGAGGGATTCAATTATTGAAAGATGATCAAGGGTTGATGTTGACAGGAGCGTCTAACAGAAATCAAGGCCTAAAGGGTTCAGTAAGAGGCTATAAATAGGCCCTCACTCATACACAATATCATCTTCTTTTTCCCGTTTTTACCTAGTAGTTCGCTTAGTAGAATTTTAGTTTAAAAATAGCTTATTGTACTATTTCTTTTAAAATCAGTTGTAATTTTTCCTTCAAGTTATTGTCTCAAGCTTATTAATGAATTTATGTTTTGCTTTTAAATAATCTGTCAAATATCCTCTAAGTTTTCAATAATCTCATATGTTAGCCACTGTATCAAAAGCTTCTATAAGCTTCTCATAAGCTCATTCAAGTCTATAAGCTTCATTTGAGCTTACATGAAGCTAAATTTACTTAAATTCTAAAATCAGTTTTTTTTAACCTTCCTTGTCTTATTTAGGATTTGAGCTAAATGGAAGGGGATCCAAAGGATGGAAGGAGATCCCACGGAGCTCTACTGGCTTATCCTAAGGAATAAGCCAGAGCTATTGATTAAGCACATTTATTGAGCCAATAGCTTTATTTAGCCTAATGCTTCAAGTAAGTTCCTTTTACTTCCCTTATCCTTTAATTTTAAGCTTCAATATTGCATTATTAGTAAGATCTGTTATTTGCTTAAGATTTGCTTATTAAGTGCTTTTTTGCTTTAATTTAGCTTATTACTGTTTCTAATTCTCGCCTTTAGTTAATATAGTATAGATTATAATTTTTCAAATTCTGTCATAAAACCATATAAAAAGCCAAAAATAAGTAGAATAGCTTAGAATCTTATATTTAGCTTAAATAGATTGATGTTTGTGTTTGTTAAGCCTATCATAAGCTATTAGTTATCTGGTATCAAAGTTTTATAAGCTAGAATTCATTTCATAAGCTCAATCAAATTCTGTCATATCAGTAAAGGAGTGTTTGGATTAGTCTTATTTGACCTCAAAAAGTCAAAGATATTTGTAGGTTTTTGGGTGGGGGGGGTGGGGGTGTGTGTTGGGGGGGGGGGGGGGGGGGGGAGGGGGGGGGGGTGTGTTGTGTTGGGGGGGGGGGGGGGTTTTGTGGGGGGGTGTGTTTGTTGTGTGGTGGTTTTGGGTTGGGGGTGGTATCGTTACTTCACTAAATGTTCATATTTGATCTAAATTTAAAAAAGGTTTAAAGGTTAGTTTTGAGGTTTAAGCATCTTGAGGCTTAATTCTTTTAGTCTTTGCACCAGGGGAATTTTCCTAGAGATTTCACTTGTGAAAATTTGAACCAAACCATCTAAGGCTTGGTTCTTGCTTGATTAGAGTTTAGATACACTCAATAAGAGTGTGTAGTGCAGGTTTAGCCTCATTAGGTGCCTGCATTTGTGCTTGGTTTTAAATTGGCCATTTGCATAGCATGGTAACTTACCACTACTGTTATTATTAGATTTCATTCTAGCTAGGAAACTTAGGTTTAGGTTTTAAAATTCAGTTTGCTCTTAGTTTAGATATAGCTTTAGATAGATTAAGCTTTAGTTTCCATTTTATAGCTCATTTCCTTAGGTGCATTTAGTTTTAAAAGTCATTAAAAAGCCAAAAAGACCAAAAACAGCAGTTTTAAATCTTAGCTTTTAATTTTTAATTTCTAGCTTATAATAGTTGATCTTATAATTGAATTTCATAGTTCTTTAGTTGATTGTTAAGTTCTATTAAGCTCAGCTCCTGGTTTGGCTTATTGAGAAATTATAGGTTAAGTAGCTTATTAGTTTTAGATAGTACACATCTTTAGCTTCTCAGAACAACTTTTGGTTTTCAAAACGAGCTTATATTTAAGTTTGTGCAAGCTTTTATGTGTCAACAAAGTTTTTAAGCTCAAACTCTTAGTTTCTGTAACAGCAGCTTCACAAGCTGTTTTTAAGCTTATTATTGAGCATAAGCTTATGTTGCCTTTATTAAAGTTGCTTAGATTAGCTTAGTTTACAACTTTGTGTTTTCAGTTTTGCAAAATAAAAAAATTTAAAAAAGGCAAAAAGGGGTGTCTGCCAACCTCGAACCCAAGACCTCTTGCACACAACATACACGACTTACCACCATGCTTCATTAGCTCATCCATTAGCCTTTCCCCACAATTAATACTTATAGTCATTCTCCTTTTAAGCTCTTTATAATAAGCCATAGCTTATATAAGCTTTTTCCCGGCTTATTTGTTAAGCTAAGTTGTGTCTTTTATTTTCCTAGTAATCTTTGTCACATCATAGACTTTCCTGAATTTTTTACATTTTTCCATTAATTAGTTTATTTTTTAGGATTTTTCGAAAGTTTTAATTTTAGAAAATTAATATAAAATAGAAAAAAGTTTCAGAAAATTACAAAAAAATAGTTTTTAGTTTTATAAAAAACAGCTTTAGGTTTACATTAAGAAAAATCATTTTCACCACTTTTAAATTTTAATTTTCATCTTTGAGATTTTAATTTTAAGTTTAAAAATAGGATTTTAATTTTAAAAATAGTTAAAAACAGTTTTCTGAGTTTTTATGTTATTTTAGACTTTTCTAAGTTTAAAAATCATTTTTCTAAATTTTTAGTACTTAATTTACTAATTTTTAGGATTTAATTAGATTAAAATAGTTTTTAATTCATAATAAATTCAAAAATAATAAAACAAATGTTTTTCTTTTTCTTAAAATTTTCTTTTGTCCTATTTTAGGTTTAGAAATTAAATTTGCATTTTTAGGGGTTAATTTTAGTGTATTTGCTTAATTGTCGCATTTTATTTGCTCTCGTTAATTAGTTTAAGTGTTTAATTGTTTATTTTAATTGTTGCTTTTATTTAGTAGTTATAGATAATCAAATATATCTTTTTTTCTCATTCAAATCATAATCCGAGCTAAAACGTGGTTTCAATTTCACAAGTCGTTGGGGAAACGACCCGGGTGATCATACTTCCCGGTTAAATATACGTATTATACATTATATATATCTTTTAAGAGTGAATTTTCCTTAGAGAATTTTCTGAATTGCTCTTGTGGTATTATATATTATATTTTATTAGTGTATAAAACTAACAATCAGTTTTTGGTGCCGTTGCCGGAGACTTGTGTTAAAGATTCCGTCGTTTACGTTTGTTGATTTGGTTTGAAGATCCTTTCGTCCTCGAAAGTTTCATTTTTGTTAAATATTTCAAAAATCCAAAAATATAAAAAATATAAAAAGTAAAAAATATTTTCTTTTTTTTAGTATAGTTATCATATAAAAAAAACAAAAATATAAAAAAAATCGTCCTTAAAAAAGAAAAAATAAAATACACAAAGTTGGTAAAAGAACACCAACATATAATACCTTCAATTGAGGTATTATCATAAATAAGTTCCGGTGAACTTGAAACGTTCCCAAATCGAACCAAAGATTCAAAAACTTGTCATTTGTGTCACTTACGAAATACGGCTCACCTTAAGAAGAAATTTTTAAGAGCTACGTGAAAGTAATTGATTATTTTGGTTTAAGTTTATCTTTTTCGTAATCCCGTAAAATAGATTGTTAAAAAAAAGAAAAAAATATATAAATTCAAAAATAAAAAAAAATTAGTGTAATTTTTTGTTTACTTTTTAATTTTTTTTTTATTTTTAGGCATAGCGCACAAAAATCGAGTCTCGATGCTCGTAATCGAAAATTCGTCGACAACAACAATTAACAACTTTTATTGTTGAGGAACCGAGATTCCAATGGCCGACAATCGTACCATGGCTCAAATGCTACAAGCTCCCATCGAGGGATACGAAGATGCAATTGTTGTACCATCGATAAATGCAAACAATTTTGAGCTTAAACAAACTTTGATTAATCTTGTGCAAAGTAATCAATTTACGGGTAAGCAAGACACAAAATCATCTCCGATTTCAACAAGGTTACTTCTAACGTTGAGACAACACCGAAGTTCCGAATACTTCGTTGAAACTTTTGCTTTTTCCTTTTTTCTCTCAAAGGAGAAGCCCTGGACTTGCAAGGATAAGGAACCACCTCGGATCGATTCTAACGTGGGATGATCATTGTCTCGAAATCAAAACAATTCTTCCACTTCGCAACAACGTTACCTCGACAACAAAATCACTAACTTTCTACTATGAACGAATGAACCTTCAACGAAGCTGGGGATACGTTTCAAAAAACTTCTTCGTCAAATGTCCCTCATCAGTTTCTCGAATTTACAACTCAACTTGATACGTTCTACAATTCTTTGAATATCCATCTGAACAAGATTGCTTTAGGAATTCCCGCCGCGGGTGGAAAGTTCTTGATAAGATGCCTCGTGATGTTTTAACCATAATCGAAGTAAATCCAAAGTGCGCGATTCAAGAAAGTCTCCTAATGATTCAAGAGCGATTACGAATCTCCTTCTTCTACGTCTTCACCTTCTGATAATTCTTCGAGATTTCAACATAATGGCCGGCCTTACCTTGAAGACAAATGAATATTTCGAAGAGCCGTTAGAAAAAAGCGATTAGTTGAAAAAACAATCGACTCCTGCTACGACAAAGCAGTCGAGGAAGTTTGTGTCACATGTGGTTCTAACCATTTAATTTCACAATTGTCCCGTTAACAGGAATGGAATTTCCCATTTTTCATAATAACATTCAACAATTCCAACAAACCCCACCGTTGGTCAATTTTGGGTCCAAGAGAAATCCTCACTAAGTTTGCAAACCAAATGAGACCACCCAGTTTTAATCAACCAAATGTTCAAAACAACCAAGGAAACCAAAACCGATATCAAGGAAAAAATTTCAATTCGAATCAAAACCGTGGAGGGAATTTCAACCAAAACCGTCAAAACAATAGGAGACGTTTCAAGCCCTACCCATACCAACACACCAACAAATCAAACCTTAGGTTAATCAAGCTTTGACCATCCTTTCATAAATGCAAGGGTGTTTCTAAAATAGATTTTTGAAAGTAGGCTAAGGCTAATGATGCGAACATGAATAACTTGCAAATGAAGTTGATAATTTTCAAAGAAACCAAATGATTTTCAAATAGTTTTTACAATGATCTCAAAAGAAGCAAAGATGATTTTCAAACATGATGCTAAGTTTTATGCAAAATTATCATACCAACCAAGCTTCAAGTTCGAGTTCGTTACCAAGCAATACCATTTCAAACCCTAGGAACAAAGCCAAGGCAATTACGACTCGTAGTGGTGTTAGATACGATGGATCTCCAATTCCACCGTCGGTGGTGGAAAAGTAACTCGAGGTGACAAAGGATACGGAGCTACCTAGCACCGAAGACATCCAACCTCAAGTGGTCCAAGACCTAGGAAAAGATAAAAACCAATCAAATAGCCTTCTTTTGCTCAAAAGACCAAGACTAGTTTGCCTTACCCTTCAAGATTTGCAAAAGAGAAACTCCGTGAAAAGGATGATATCCTAGCTTCAAAGTTTTATGGAATTTTTCCGTAATCTTCACTTGGAGCAAAGTTCGCGAACCTCCCATTCATTATGCCAAAGTTTTGCTCCGCTGTTGCAAATAAAGATTGCCTTAATTAACAAAGACAAGTTAATCTAGTTACCAAGACCCCTTTGAATGAAAATTTTAGTGTAGTTTTGTCCTATAAAAAGCTTCCGGGAGAACCTAGTGACCCCAAGGTCGATTTCTTATTCATGTGATTTTTACGAAGTTTGATAATTGCGTAGCCCTAAGCCGATTTATGCAAGCCATAAATCCCATGGCCTCTTTTCCATTTGGAAAAAGCTTGGACTCCCGAGGCCTAAATGATACTAAAATGGTGGTTAGAATTAGCCGAACCGAACAATTTCCAAACCAACCGGTGTAAGCCGAAATGTTTTGTCAAGGTAGGAAATTTTACTTCCGCCAGGCCTTTTTTGTTCTTGATTACATACCAATCTCGAGTAACTAATACTCGAGACCTTTCATTAGCGACGGGCTCATTCTTTAATAGATGTGTATGAAGGAGAGATAACGCTTAGAAATGAAGATCAATCTTTAACCCTTAAATGTGGAGATACGCCTTCTATTTCGTACAACAATCTCGAATCTTTGAAGAAAGTTGATCTTATTGATGTTACGTGTGAAGAATACTCACAAGAAGTTTTAGGATTTTCTGATGAAATTGCATATGGCAATCCTTCTCCCGGATACGATCCGATTGTTTCAAATTCTTCTCCAACTCTCACCCTTTTGGGATAAGATTTCTAACTTTTGAAAGAAAGCTGATACTTTTCTTGCTCTAGCCGATGATCCCACTTCACCGGAAGTGATGGAGGCTTATTATGACCTAGAGGGGGACATTCTCCTTCTCGAATCTCTTCTCAATAGTGATCCTTTGCCATCACTAAATCAAGGAAATTACTTACCAGAAATCAAGAAAGAGCTTAAAGTTTGTATATCCGCCGAATCTTCAATCGATGAACCTCCCGAGGTTGAACTTAAGGACTTACCACCTCATCTCGAATACGCATTTTTAGCAGATAACAACAAGTTGCCTGTCATAATTGCCAAAGATTTGAACGAATGATAGAGAAGAGAACCGCTCTCATAAAGGTTCTTAAATCCCAAAGCAAGCAATTGCTTGGAAGCTCTCTGACATAAAGGGTATAAACCCAGAATTTTGTTCTCATAAAATTCTAATGGAAGACAGAACTATGACCAGCGTCCAACATCAGGAAGGGTTAATATCCAAGATTCCATCATTCATTTAAAAAATAGGTTTGAAAAAACTTCTTGCACTATGGATTAATCTATCCAATCCCGATAGTCCTTGGGTGAGCCCAGTACACTGTGTACCAAAGAAAGGAGGAATGACCGTAGTAACCAATGATGATAACGAATTAGTACCGACAAGACTTGTAACAGGATGGAGAGTATTCATAGATTATCGCAAGTTGAACGAAGCTACAAGATAAGATCTTTCCCTTTCCGTCAAGGATCAAATGCATGAGAGACTCACAGGAAATAGTACTATGTTTCCCTCGAACGGTTTTCATTGGGTATTTCCAAATTCCAATTGATCCAAATGACCAATAAAAGAACCCACATTTCACCTACAGCCATACGCACGGAAAAACGTTTGCTACGCCGCTGCCTTTGGTTTAATGCAATGCACCAGGCATGTTCAGAGGTGTATGATGGCAAATCTTCCATGACATGATTGGAAAAGACAATGGAAGTCTTCAGGATGAATTCTCGGTTTTGGAAATTCTTTTTTCTACGTGCTCACCAATCTAGAAAAGAATGCTTAACTGTGTGAAGAGACACCAACTAAGCTCTAAATGGGAAAAACGCCATTTCATGGTAAAAGAAGTATCATACTCGGACAAAGTTCTCGAAGAAAGGAATTGAATCGAACAAAGCTTTGATCGAGATGTGATTTTCTTTCCAAGCATACCCTCACCCAACGACCGTTAAGGGATTCAAGTATATTCTCGGCATGCTGGCTTATCGAAGATTCACAAGATTTTTCGAAATCTCTCGACCCATGACCATCATTTTAGAGAAAAACACTCCTTTCCAACTTCTCGAAGATTGCATTCTAGCCTTCAAACATTGAAAAAAGAGTTAACTGAAGCTACACACAATTCTTATTGCTTCCAAATTGGGACCAACCATTTGAAATCATGTGTGAAGCTAGTGATTATGCAAAAGGTGCGGTCTAGGCAAAGGGGTTGAGAACTTTAGACAATTCATTATGCAAGCAAAACAATGACCGATGCAGAAACTAAATTAACACAACAACAGAGAAGAGATGCTTTCCGTATATAACGCTTTGAGAATTTTCGATCATATCTATCATGAATAAAAGTGTTGTTTACACGGACCATTCCGCTTTAAAATACCTCTTCAACAAAAAAGACGCCAAAGCAAGATTGCTTAGATGGGTCTTACTTCTTCAGGAATTTGATTTCAAAGTAATCGATACCAAAGGTGCAGAAAACTATGCAGCCGATCACCTCTCTCGTCTTGAAAACCCGTATGAGAATGTTTTTGATCCTAAGGAGATTAATGAAACCTTTCCTCTTGAAACATTGAATACGGTGACATCTCATGAAAAATCACAAGTACATCAGACCCCCGTGTTTTCTGATATAGCAAATTACAGGCGGGGAATTTTCTCATCAAAGGAATGTTAATTCAACAAAAGAGGAAGTTTTTCAAGGATGTAAAGCACCCGATAATTCTCTAAATATGGGGGATGAGCATCTCGACACTATTTCGGCAACGGAATCAGACGAAGTCATAAAGTCTAGTGTTGAGAACCTTGTCCCAATCCCAAGTGAGTTCGAGGGTATTTCCGAAGATACGTGTGATGTGCCTACTTGTGATAATAATCGTGTTAATGTTGAGTCCAATCTTGTGGAATCTTTGATTAACCATGATACTTCGATTGTTCATTCTTCTAAGATCGACCCTATTCTCGAGGAGTTCACCGGTGAACTTGCTCATATTGCTCCAATTCCACCAGGAATTGTTGAAGCCGATTATGAATGATGATACTTCGAGTGATGATGATCCTTTTAAGAACATCGAGTACGTTGATGCATCACCTTCCTATTTAGAGCTCGATAGTTTAGAGGAGGAAAATGAAGATCAAGAAGAGAAAGAGTTTAACTTAGAAGATATATTTCAAATCCAAGACGTTATTCTTCGTGAGAAATTATTAAACGTCCATCGTCTTATTTCTAATATCGAATCTTTAAAAGATAAACCCACTCCGGATCGTGTGCTCGAGTCTCTTTCTCCATTTCCTATCCCCATCGCGGATAGTGATTCGTTCTTAGAGAAGTCCGATACTTCTTTTTCTCATTTGGATAATTCTTTACCCGAATTCGAGATTTCTAGCAATTATACGGAAGAGACGAGAAGTGGCAGTACCACTACTCATGCTAATTACTCTCTTCCCGAGTATGATTCGTTTCTTTTTGATATTGAGCCCGATCAGGGAGGGTTGACTAGTGTTGTTATTTCTAATAATTCAAATGATCTTCTTTTGGAAATTCCCGAGTTTGAATCATTTCATTTCGATACGTCATTTCCTCAACCTCTTCCGAAACCACCGGATGTTGAGATTTGCTTACATTTTGAGCCCGATGCTCCCGTGATTGATAATTTTAATGAGCTTAATGAAGACCAAAGGGGAAGTGAGATTATTTTTCTCCAAAATGTTGAAGATGACAATTCCTTCACATTTGTCATTTGGACTTTTCTCCCGTTTCTTACCTATCCCGAGGCATCACCTTTATCTTGCTCCACCGGGAGTGAAGACACCATTTTTGACCCCGGCATCATCACTTTTCCATTTTCTTATCTAGAGCTGGTGGCATTTTCAATGGAAGTTTCTTGTTCTAAGTGTTACTCTCCCTAAGGACAACTAAATTCAGGGATCGAGTCGAGCTTGCGACTCGGTGAACAAAAACAAGCCGCTTCGTGGGAGTTCACCCCATGCTTATCTATTTTCTTTCTATTTTCTTAAATAATATGTTATGATGTGTTGTGGCTATCCTCTTCCGGTTTCTTGTTGTTTGTTGTTTGTTGTGATTTTTGAAGGATTGATCCAACAATTTCTGAAGCCTCTCGTGTCCAGTGTTGTATCCCGTTTCACTCGAGCTTCCTATCCTTTGTTTGAAATTAGTTTGGGGAAATCCAATATCCTTTCATCTTATCGATTCACGTCTATCTTTGCATAATTCATAAACGGCTTAGATTTACGTAGAGACCCGCCTTTAAACATTGAGGACAATGTTTCATTTTAGTTTAGGGAGGGAATCTATCGATTTGATGTCACCTGCTTATTGTTTTGTTCTCACGTACCCGTTTTCCCACAAAAATAGCCAAAATTTTAAATTTTTAAGATCTTATTTGTAGGAAAAAATGAAAAAAAAAATATAAAAAATATTAGTAGTAAAAAAAAGTGTTAAAGACATGAATGTAGGTTTTCCGTTGGTAAGAATAAGAAGTAATTTTTGACCCGATCGAACATGTAGAGTTCTAGCTTTCTTCCTTAACAATTAATGATGATAATTTGTGCTAGTCTCATGTAGACTTTAAACATGCTAGACTTGAATCGTTAGTAAATGAAGACTTGTGCTAATCTCAAGTAGATTTTAAATATGCCGAGTTGGAGTTTATATAGGCTAAGTATTTGCGAATCTCTTTATTAGAGATTTTAAATTGCAAAGAATAAGAGATGATAGTGTTGATTACGA
>BQNB010099362.1:0-24942 GCA_026074375.1 Tanacetum coccineum
AAAAACAACAGTGAATGCTGCTAGACCAATGTCATATCTTTTTAAAATAGCACATTCAACTGTTAAAAGGCCCATTCATAAGAACACAGCTCTGATACCACTTGTTGGTCCCACTTTAATAGATCGAATTCTTTAAGCTTGTATAAGGATTAGCGAATATGTGCTTATATGATTATGTGATTATGTGTAATGAGGTTATAATGCATTTGATAGGGTCATATGTACTCCGAACTATATTCGCAACCGGTGGTGCATCATTGAACAAGACCAGGAGGGCGATGTATGTTTTGGTTTTGGATAATGACGTATATTTTGGTTTTGATTATTGGTGTATGTTTTGGTTTTGGTTAGCAACGTATGTTTTGGTTTAATGTAACGGTGTGCGCTTTGTTTTGTTAAAATGATCACCAAACTAAGATTTGGGTTGATCTTTCGTTTAAGGTCTTTAGTTTAAAAACGACGTGATTTATAATTATTCGGATATATTCCGTGGCGTCTTTTGTCTCTTGTAATAAGAGCGGTTATAATTATATTTTTAATCTTGTTGGTATGGGTTACCAATTGTTTCGATGACTTTCCATCTGGAATCGTCAAGGCGAATATTAAAACGTGTGATCTTTGTGTCCGAGCATGTGAGGCCGTCCAATCGTAAGGAAGCCGTCTCACCGTAAGCAAAATTAAGATGAGTAAGAAAGGACGAGCTCCGGGACGACGCTCCCTTAAGGAGGGTGGAATGTAACAACCCGAGTTTTACGACGTGTATGACGATCGCGAATTCGACCTCATAATTATTAATTTATAACTTCATGTGAACGAATATCGACATTTAAAATTTTATTTGTTATGAATAGTTATTTTTGTATTTTATTACGAACGGAATTTAGAAATTTTTATTTTTAGTCGATTTGCGAGTCAACGTTTGACCGCGGGACCGTTAAGCATTTTGAGCATCATAGAAATTTTGACGCGCTTTGTTAATATTTTTATGATGATAATTTGTATTTTATCACCCTCGTCCCGATTTAGTCAAAACCGAGTCAAAACTTTATTTTGACACGAGTTAATATTTTTATTAAATATTTTAAATCAAATTAGGTGTGACAAAAATAAATTTAGTCACGTTCCGCGCCTTTGGTCGGTAACATAAAAAACAAATAATTTGTAAATTTTGAAAGGACTTTAGGGATGGGGGATAAAGTGTAAGTGATAACTTATTCTCTATAATACCAATCATCATACACAACATTTTTTCTCTTTTCAAACTTTTGTTTCATTTGTCTCATTTCCGGACGAAACAAGCACACTAACCGCCTGATTTTTCGACATGCATTATATTCAAGTTACAAATATTGATCTTGTATATCAAGCATACATTTCATAGGAAGAAAATTACATGCAATAAGTTTCGAGGAGTTAGAATCTGGGTTTTGATTTTGAATTTCGATTAAAAAAGGGGTGTTTGTTGAAGCTAGATAAGTGTTTTAGGAAGAGGTTGTTAATGGAAAAAGTTTCAGGTTTGGTTTGGGTTTGGTCCAAAGTCACGGCTAGAAAAGAAAAGGGACGAGACAAAATTTTCCTTGTCCGGTCTTGCTATATATATCGCATTGTAAGTATTTTACATGCTAGTTTTATAATTGTTTTTGTGATTCGATTCGTTTTTTGTCAATGCATGTGATGAAATCCGTGAGATCTTGCGTTGTCTAGTTGTTTTGTTATTGATTGATTGAGCGTAGTTAAATATGGATTATAGCCATTTTAGATGTGCGTGAATGGAATTTTTGGTCAAAAATGGATTTTTGGCATGATTTGTAACATGTAAATCTGGGTAGAAACTTTGACACAGAAAACGAGGCATGAGATTTTGTGAAATTTGATTTTTTTTTTTTTTTTTTTGTTAGAAAATATAGTAGAGGGTATTTTTACTCGAGCGTTTCTGGTATTGCACGCGTACTCCCAAAACGAAGAAAGTTACGGGGAAAACAAGATATGAACTTATAGTTCCAACGCTATTAGCTATATACAGTGGCAGATTTTAAAGTCCGTTTTGGCACTTTCGAGTTCGTTTCGGCTTCCGGGAAGCCGATCAGGTTGCTCGGAATTAGCGTTTACTTTGCCGCGAGGCATGCTAGTTTTAAATGCGAGTAATAAGGTCAAAAAACCCATGGTCAATTCTACACTTTTATTAAAAATGTCACAAGTTCCTGCGGAAACTTGCAGGGCATTTTGGTCATTTTCTGTCGAGTTTAGTTATTAAAAATGTATTAAGTTCCAGCAGAATCTAGTAAGGGAATTTTCGTCATTTTCCTTCGAGTTTTAGGTCTCGGCTAAAAATAAAAAGTTGTCCGGAGCATCGTTTTGCATAAGATCTCTTTAGAGTCCGAGTCGTGAAAATGTGATATAGTGGATCGTTTTGAACGGGTCAGATTTAGAAAAAATAAATATATAAATAGTCAAAGTCAAATAAAGTCCGGCGTTTACTTTTGAAAGTCAACGGGTTGATACAAGACTTGTTGGATGTTTATAAAAATAAAAAACTCTATTATTATTACGAGTATAACATTTTAGACTTAACGACTTTTACGAACGGAGACGATTCTTAAAATAGTAACTTTTGTAATAATCAGGATATAACACCGATACGAGTAAATGATAACCAATTTGAGCGTCGAATGTGCGACGAAATAAATAAATATTATTATAAATATAATGAGATGACGGGACTTACTAAAAATGGTAACTTTCCGAAAATAGTAACTTTCTAAAAATACAAAGTTTCTGGAAACAGAAAGTTTTCGATTAAGTAGCGTATCATATAAATGAAAGAGAGGTCTTATTCAATTATGTAGGGTTTAGGATCTAAGACGCGCAAGTGGATTTCTCATCACATGTGTATGTATATTTATACTATTTCAATAGTTGCGATGCACGCACTATTCGATCGTACTTTACTGCATAGTAATTGAGCGGCATAAATTATTGGTCGCTGTTAGGAATAAATCTTCACAAGACTTAATACTGCCAATGTACAACTAACAGTACTAATGGAGTTAGTACTGCCAGTATCGCTTTTAAACTATTTTAAATGTTTTAAAACCCGCGAGGGGGATACATGTTGTTTTTAAAAAATGAACGCAATGTGTTTTGATACGTGATATGATTTCATTGCCAATGAGTTTATGCCTTTTACTGTGTACTCGTTAATTACCGAGGAGGTAAACGCTGAATGCATTAAATAGATCTATTGGGTTTGACAACCCTGTCCGGGGTCTGGATCCAATGGTGAACACCCTGTCAAACGGGCATTTTGTATTGAGACTAGGGGTAGTGGCATACTTCCCGGTCACTTATTTTATCTTAAATGATAAATATGTTAAGGTTTCGTACACGGGCTCATGTTAGTGGAAATCATGATATAACTTGCCCTGCAAGCAATGTTATAGTATTTTGTGGAACTAAATATGCATTCTGATTGTTGTTTGTAAACTCTATGAATTCACTCAACGTTTTGTTGACGTTTTTAAGCATGTATCTTAGGTATTGATGCTTTTGAAGGCTTGGATGGAACGGAACGCGGATATCAAGAACTATGTCTCGGTGAAATGTTTTGTTTAATTAAACAAAAGGTTGTTTTGGGAAAGTAGTCGTAACATGACTTTTGAAATGAAGTTTTTAAGTTAATATGGGACCTTGTAACTCTGATGTTCTTCATATGAATAAAATAAATTTTGATTTATAAACGTATCTTTTGAACGTTTATTGGGACTCGTGTGCATTTATTGTGAAGTAGCACTCCAAATGTTGTATTCCGCTGCGTATCATATTTTGGGGGAGTTACAGAGTGGTACCAAAGCACGAGTTGTAGCGAACTAAGTCGTTTTACAAAAACTTGGACTACAACTGTTTTTGGAAAAGTTCACGAGTCTTTCACCGTTGTCCGATATCCGCGCGCGTGTTGTTCCCGATCCTTAGAAGCCTTATGTGATGCTTTGATTGCATATTATGTGCGTGACAAGTGGGATACACTTGGTATAAGTAATGATTATATAAGTATATATATACGGCATCCGTTCTATGATGTATGGTTATATATATATATATATATATATATATATATATATATATATATATATATATATATATATATATATATATATATAACTCGGTATTCGCATCTCGCGAAAAGTTTAATTTCTTTATGCATTTAATGCAATATAATGAAATCATCCTAATATATGATGAGTATAATTTTACATATGGATTATAAATACTGAAGTATGATGGGTTACTAATATAAGTATTTGTTTCTTTTGTATCATGGTGAGGAACCTTTCTACGGATCGTGTGTTCGACTTTCTTATAGATGAGCTGGAGCCGTATTCAAGCTTATGACTTCTTCTCGCCCGGGACCGCTTACCAGGGTTTGTTGGTAACCCGAAAACAATAAAAGGGTGGATTGAGGCAGATGTGCCATTACTTGGAGATCTGGGAGCTGAGGCAGATGAGCCGATGGTTGGCCCATTAGTTGGCAAGATTGTTGAGCCGATAGTAGAGATGGAGGAGCAGGTGATCGCTCAAGTGATTGACATGGAGGGGGACATTGCCATGTTATTTGGTGATGGCGATTTCAGTGATGATGACTCTGAGGGATTTGAGGACGGGGAGGAGGTTTGGGAGGTGTACGAGGAGTGGCTGATGGCTCCGGTCAACACCACCCCTGTGCCAGTGGTGCCCCCCACCGAGCACTTAGGAGGCAGGAGGCATCCAAGCTGCTACTGCAGGGACAGTCTTTCCCCTTCACAACACCTGGACTTCATGTGCCTCGACGGTGTTTGAGGATTTGATTCCCTCAAGGGTAAACCTGGAGTTATGGACATGGGTTGCTTATAATTGGAAGGTGATTCAGGTGAGTGACGTCGAGGTGGCGGATGGCATTACTATCAGGGAGATTGGCCCTAGGGTTTTTGCTATAGAAGGAAAGGTGCAGGTTATGACGTCCCAGATGGTTCAGGCCGAGGATGGATTGGAGCAGGTTGGTGCTCTGGTGGAACAGGGTATGCAGACTGCGACCCTATAGGGACTTAACCCCCCCCCCCCCCCCCCCCCCCCCCCCGGACCCTGAGTGATTGCCGGATTGACCCAGCAGGTACAGGCTTTGCAGGCAGTTGTGCAACAGAGGAATTCACAAATTCAGCAGCTTCAGACTATGGTTTCCGAGATGAGCAGCCGTGAGAGAAAATTAATGCAGTGCATTCTGGGGATGGATAGGCGACTTGCTGATCTGCAGAGGAGACCACCAGGACCTCAGTAGTCCTATTGGTTGTTTATTTTGATTTTTGGTTGGATTATGACCATTTGTATAGTCACCAAACTGCTAGTGCCAGTTAGTGAGGTCATGCTGTTGGGTGTATTTTGTTTTTGTATACACCATAGCCATTCGAATTTGTTAGGATTCTTATATTAGAAACTTAGAAATCATCATGACTTGATGTATCGGTCTTGGAACCGAAGATTGTAACTTTTGGGGGAATTTTGGTTGTACATGTATCGCCCCCATCATTACTGTTATTATTGTTATGGTTATTAAAAGATTATGGTTATCTTTGGTTATGAGTTTTGTGTGATTATGGATGTTGATGTTTTGAGTGGTCTTGTTACTAGATTGACTTAACCCCGAGTGTGGAAAGATTCCGGTTGGTGGATCCTTCGTACGTGTATGATACTTGCTTGCCATAGTCCGGGGTGGGTTATGATTATACTTTGGTGCTTCTGTGGACCATTGAGCCGACTGATGTTTTGTAGATTGATGATTTTAAAACTATGGAATCGCAATAACGAATTTGTGTGTTGGACAAATGTCGTTGCACGGATTGTATTGATTTTGATGCATAAACTGCTTGTGTAAACAATAGTAAATGTGTTTTCAAATTTCATAAACTGACCCTATGGTGTCAAATGAATTTTTTTTTCTTATTATATAAGAAATATATTTATTATATATATATATATATATATTTTATTAATATATATATATATATATATATATATATGAGAGAGAGAGAGAGAGAGAGAGAGAGAGGAGGGTTAATGTGGTGTAGCTTCTTAAAATTGTTAAAATAAGAAGTAATATAAACCATTGGATCTATTGATTAATGTTAGATGATATTAATGGTGGATGAATGTTGTTAGTGTAAGTGGCTCGTAAATAATTTAGTCAAAGGGACCAATTTAGTATATAAACCAATTTAATTGCAAGTTTAATGCCCCATTTTGTGTAACAATTTTAACTTTATTATTCTAATTCACTATTTATGTTCATTTAATCATGAGCGTTTTATATGGTAGTATTTTTCTTGATACATCTTCATATCTATTTATTTATTAACGCAAAACTCATACACCACGAATGTTGCACCACTGTCTCGTACACCCATCGAAATCGTACAACCACCGGCTTGTACACCATGACCCGTACACCACCGACTCGTACAATACCGACTCGCACACCACCGACTCATACACCACTGTCTCGTACACCACCGTCTCGTATACCACCGACTTGTACACCACGAACTCGTACACCACGAACTCGTACACCACTGATTCGTATACCACCAACTCGTACACCACGAACTCGTACACTGAATCGTACACCGCCGACTCGTACACCACACACTCGTACACCATACACTCGCACACCACGAACCCGTACACCCGGAAACCGTTTGGATCTATCGATTAGTGTTAGATGATATTAATGATGGATGAATGGTGTTAGTGTAATAAATATTTAGTCAAAGGATAATTTATGAGGAGGAGTTACAATAAGAGTTATGGAGGCAATAAAGACGTATTTGTAACATATATTTAATCAAATAGGATTACCCAAAATACCCTTAATGCTATACAAAAATAATTAATTCTATTTTTTATTTTCATTTAATGACATTTATGTCATCTTAATCAAAATAATAGATCCAATGGTCCAAACACTTTTTATTTTAAACCAATTATAATTTACTTCACGCCTTTAACTAGTATATTATATATTATCTATATATATATATGTGTGTGTGGTGTGTGTGTGTGGTGTGTGTGTGTGTGTGGTATGAGGTGTACAATCCGGGACTTAGTTGACTTTGATGTTACCGTGTCAACTTCCAGGGGGAAGTAGTGTAGACTACTTTACTTAGTATGGTTTATGAAGTATTCTACATACGTGAGAAGAATTGTTGCTGATTTCTCGCATGCACCCCCGAACGAATATTCACCAAGCCCTAATGACAAGAAGCAGGAGTATTTGGTGTGGTTTGACTTCTACAAATTTCCGTTGTGCACGTCAATGACAAGTAGAAGATTGTTCATGCTACATCAAAGTTTCAGAATCTGCTTAAGATAGGGATGTTGGTTTGGGGGGAAGTTGATTCAGAAACCTTTTCCGGGGGCCCCTAAAAGGAGTTTATGAAGAAAGCTTTTCAAGACATGCTGCATGAATTGAGGGGAAGTTAATCCAACTCATGCATACTACAATGGTTCCAGAACAAGTAAAGACAATGAAGATCCAAGCTGGAATAAAAGTTTCAAGACCAAAAGAACTCACAAGACAACTTCAGCTTTGGAAGACTTTATTTAATTATATTTGTACTTGTTAGGAACATTGTAATGTAATTCCGTGTTTGTCACCATATTTTAAGGCTAACAATCTTCCCCTAATATGTGGACACATACAGAATTACTTACAATGTTCCTAACAAGTACAAGTACAATTAAATAAAGTCTTCCAAAGCGCTTCCAAAGCTGAAGTTGTCTTATGAGTTCTCTTGGTCTTGAAACTTTTATTCCAGCTTGGATCTTCATTGACTTTACTTGTTCTAGAACCATTGTAGTATGCATGAGTTGGATTAACTTCCCCCCAATTCATGCAGCATGTCTTGAAAAGCTTTCTTCATAGACTCCTTTTTGGCGAAGTTTCTGAATCAGCTTCCCCCCAAACCAACATCCCTATCTTAAGCAGATTCTAAAACTTTGATGTAGCATGAACAATCTTCTACTTGTCATTGACGTGCACAGCGGAAATTTGTAGAAGTCAAACCACACCAAATACTCCTGCTTCTTGTCATTAGGGCTTGGTGAATATTCGTTCGGGGGTGCATGCGAGAAATCAGCAATAATTCTTCTCACGTATGCAGAATACTTCATAAACCATACTAAGTAAAGTAGTATACACTACTTCCCCCTGGAAGTTGACACTGGGGTAAATCAATAAGTCAACTAAGTCATGGATGTACACCATTTTTCCCCCATGAATGGTTGCGAACTCTCGGAAGCATCATTGTCGTGTACGCTCATATACTCAGAAGAAGTCTTGTCTTAAGCACATAATCTTAAATCCCAAACGAACCATTACAATTCTTGTCTTCAGAAGCACGTAGGGAGTGCAGCACGAATCAAGAAACTTGGTATAATCAAGGTCTTGTGAATGAATGTCATCGAAGAACTTTGAAGATTTTGCTTAGACTGTGAAGTATCTTTGTCTTGGAATAGCACAAAAATACCCGTGAGAAGTGCTGATTACATCTCAACCTTTGAATTCTCTGGCTAACTTTACCAACCTTGTATTATGTCGGCTATTGTTGTGATCACTTGGTGAAGTAAACCTGATATACTAAACTTAAAACTGAAGTGAAATCCCCCAAATTTGTTACTTAAGCTTGCACTGTTGTTGATTGAAGGACGTGCAGTTAAATCTTTAAAGTTACTCTATTACCCAAACAGAAATGTATAAGAAGTACAACACCTCTTGAAATTATCCACATCGTCTTCTGCGTGTGACACTGAGTACTACAACGTAACTCCTTTAAGTGATAGTTATCCAGGTATTAACCAACCACCCCTAACTGCTGGTAACTAGATAATTCAAGTCTTAATCATAAGCTATATACGTTCAAGCAAGTCATCAATCGATAGATTGGGTTTAAAGAAAAGGGGTAGAAAAATAGAAGGAATTCTCAATGATGAAATAAGTAGACGCCTTCGTGAAATCTAACTTCAATCTCAAATAAGGGATACCCAATCAACTTCGTGATCACTTGTCATCGTAATCCAAATCTCTAGTCGTTTGTCATTTATCGAATCTCTTCAGAATCATTTTAGTGTTATGTATCATGTTTGTTGTGTTGTTGTTCGAGAATGTCGTTAAACTAGGACAAATGTTGTTTTTGAATTGTCGTCAACGGATAAACATCGTCTAGTCTAAACTTGTCATGTTAGCGTTTTAGTTTAGTACCCGGATTAATCTAAAAATCATTTAGCCAAAATAAATGAAATTTTCGGAATTACAAAAAAACAAAACAACCCATCACTCTTATTAATTCTGCAGCCCAATACCAATTTTAATACATGGCCCATCCAATGGTCATCACTTTTCATTCGGCCCACAATGATGAATTCAACCAATCCGGCTGTCAAAACCATTTATACTGCCACTTTGAACAATTGATGCACTTATATTATATTCATTCTAAATATTTAGGTAAATTTAACAAATCTACACATAACCCTAATATCAATAGCAGTCATAACATTGTCTCTCCCACATTGGCTAAATATCTCACTCGATTTAAAAGAGAGTGAGCATTCTCCTTAACTATTTCAACTTCAATCCGACACATCTTCTCAACACATTCATACTGTGGCAACCCAGATAGACGAATAACAAACACCCTTTTTAATCTTTAATTCAAAATCCCGCTATAACGAGACGAACGAGCTTCAAGACCATTTGAATGTGGTCTCGGGTAGGTGTGTTATTTGTTCTGTGTCTTGAATCGAAACAAATATGGACAATAACATATTTTTTATATGTCTCTTTAATTTCGTATATCAAATGGGTTTAGCCCAACAGAGATCCATGATGATTATTGGTTTCGTGTTTTTTGATCTTTCAAAGGTCTATAAACTCTTATTGTTATAACACGAAAATAATTCTGAGGATCATTTATTTGTTATGTTGTTTTTTGTTTGAGTTTGAGTTATGATTGTGAAGATAGAAGATGGAGTTGGTGAATGATTATTGTGATGAAGGGTTTAGGATTAGATTGTTGGTTTTATGTAATGATGTTGAGGCTGTGAAGGTGTTATGATGTGGTTTATGTTGGATTTGTGAGTTGAGTTTTTCTGTCTTCATCCTTTTCTGTTGGTTTGTCTTGAGATATGATGCGGCTCATTTGAGTTGACCGGATCAACTCGGTAAATACCGAGTTGACTCGGTTTTGTTCTTGGTTTAACAAAACGCAACCAAGGGATAACGCAATCTGTCTTGGTGGGGAAAACGCAACCCGTCTTGATAGACAAAACGCAACAGAAACAAAATGCAGGCAACATGACGTTTGTATTTGCTATATAAATGGTCTTCAGTAGGTAAAACGCAACATCAAAACGCAATGACCTGAGAACCAAAACGCAACCTGCATTATTTGTACCTTTTTCTTGAAAACCATATCTATTTTTTTTCTCTTCATCAAAACGCAACCAAGAAGCAAACATAAACCCAGATCTGCTTTAAGCTGTTAACTTGTCTTCTAAGCACACTAGTTGGCAGATTTGAACACATACATGAATCAGAAATTAATATCAACATATATATAACATGTTCATTACTTTTTCATAAGAGAAAAAAACGATGAACAGTAACATGAACATTGACATGAATAGTGGATGAACAGTATGTGAACAGTACAAGAACAGTAACAACAAACAAATGATACAATACACCCCTGCAGCTCTGATGCCAATTGTAGATTATAAATGACATATAATATCAAGGATTAAAACTAATCTGGAGGTATGGTAAAATGGAATAAATGTATAGCCATATTATTAGAGGATAAAGGATAAATAGATGGGAAGAGTGTGTGTGTTAGAGAGAAACACACACACACACTTTACAAAAGTGAGCTTCACCCCTCCATGGAGTATGGAGGGAAGAGGGTATTTTTATAGTACTTAGTGACACACAACTATGTAGCTTGTCATTATAGTCCTATGTGTCACGCTTAAATTAAAACTAATGTAATCCGTGTTTCTCACCTCAGATTTTTAGGGCTAACAATATATCTATATTTATATATATATATATATATATATATATATATATATATAATTATACCTTTTAAAAAAAAGAAAGAAAAGGAGATACATCATTTCATCTTTAATTATTTTTATTTTAAAAGTTAATCTTATATATATATATCATATATATTATATATATATATATATATATATATATTGTTAGTTAGCCTTAAATCTATGGTGATAACAGGATTACATTATTTATTTTTAAGCGTCGTGACACATAGGGACTAATTAATGACAAAGCTACGATATAGTTGTGTGTCACTAAGACTTTAAATACACCCTCCATACTTCCATGGAGGGGGTTGAAGCTCACTTTTGTAAAGTGTGGGTAGTGTGTTTTCTATCTCCCTCACACACTCTTTTCCCTTCTATTTATTCCTTTATCTCTAATAATATGGCTATACATTTATTCCATTTTACCATACCTCCAGATTTAGTTTTAATCTTGATAATTTCATGTCATTTATAATCTACCATTTGGCATCAGAGCTGCAGGGGGTGTTTTGTTTCATTTTGTTTGTTGTTACTGTTTTGTACTGTTCACATACTGGTCATCCACTATTCATGTCAATGTTCATTTAATGTTTCATTCGTTTTTTTTTCTCTTATGAAAAAAGTATATGAACATGGTTTTATATATATGTTGATCTTAAATTTCTGATTCATGTATGTGTTCAAATCTGCAAAAACTAGTGTGTTAGGAAAGACAAGTTAACCAATGCTTAAAGCAGATCTGGGTTAATGTTTGCTTTCTTG
The DNA here is from genome assembly GCA_026074375.1 of Tanacetum coccineum. Taxonomy (NCBI): domain Eukaryota; kingdom Viridiplantae; phylum Streptophyta; class Magnoliopsida; order Asterales; family Asteraceae; genus Tanacetum; species Tanacetum coccineum. The sequence continues at coordinate 11,890 of BQNB010099362.1, forward strand.
GTTGGCGTTTGATGAAGGAAAAAAAATAGATATGTGGTTTTCAAGAAATAAGGTACAAAATAATGCAGGTTGCGGTTTTGTTCTCAGGGTCATTGCGTTTTGTGGTGCGTGTTACCTATGGAAGACCATGTATATTGCAAATAACTAACGTCATAGTTGCATGCATTTTGTTTCTGTTTGCGTTTTGTCTATCAAGACGGGTTGCGGTTTTTCCCCACCAAGACAGATTGCGTTATCCCTGGTTGAGTTTTTGTTAAACACAGGAACAAAAAACCGAGTCACTCGGTATTTACCGAGTTTGATTCCGTTCAACTCAATTGAGCCGCATCTATCTCAAGGAACAAACCATAACAGGAAAAGGGATGAAAGACAGAAAACTCAACTCACAAAATCCAACATAAACCACCATCATAATCACCTTCACTAGCCTCAACCATCATTACACCCCCCCTAAACAACAATCTAATCCTAACCTTCAACACAATAATCATTCACCACTCCATCTTCTATCTTCACAATCATAACTCCAATCTCAAACAAAAGAACAACATAACTAATTTAAATGATCTCGATTTTCGTGTTAATACAATAAATTTAGAGACCTTTTAAAGATCAAAAAACACGAAAACAACCATAATATCATGGATCTCTGTTGGGGCTAAAACCCATTTGATATACGAATTAATGAGACATATAACAAATATTTTATTGTCCATATTTGTTTCGATTCAAGACACAGAACAAATAACACACTCCCGAGACCACATCAAACTGGTCTTTGAAGCTCGTTCGTGCAGTGATAGCGGGGATTTTGAATTAAAGATTAAAAAGGGTGTTTGTTATTCGTCTATCTGGGTTGCCACAGTATGAATGTGTTAAGAAGATGTGTCTGATTGAAGTTGAATGTTAGAGGAGTAGATCAATCTCTTTTATATCGAGTGAGATGATTTATCCAAATGTGGGAGAGACAATGTATGACTGCGATTGATATTAGGGTTATGTGTGAGATTAGGTTAAATTTACCTAAATATATTGAATGAATATATATAAGTGCATCAATTGTTCAAAGTGGGCAGGTTAAATGGTTTTGACAGCCGGATTGGTTGAATTCATTATTGTGGGCCGAATGAAAAGTAATGACCATTGGATGGGCCATGTATTAAAATTGGTATTGGGCTGCATAATTAATATGAGTGATGGGTTGTTTTGTTTTTTTGTAATTCCGAAAATTTCATTTATTTTGGCTAAATGATTTTTAGATTAATCGTGTGTGTTATAAACTTAAAACGCCTAACATGACAGTTTAGACTAGACGATGTTTATCCGTTGACGACAATTCAAAAACAACATTTGTCCTAGTTTAAAGACATTCTCGAACAACAACACAACAAACATGATACATAACATATATGATTCTGAAGAGATTCGATAAATGACAAACGGGACTAGGACTTTGGATTACGATGCAAGTGGATCATCGTAAGTTGATTGGGGTATCACCCGTATTTGAGATTGAGTTAGATTTCACGAAGGCGTCTACTTACTTTTCATACATTGAGAATTTCCTTCTATTTTTTTACCCCTTTTTTTAAACCCCAATCTATCGATTGTATCGCACTTGCTTGAACCGTATATAGCTTTTTGATTTAAGACTTGAATTATTAGTTTACCAGCAGTTAGGTGGTTTGGTTAATACCTGGATAACTTTCACTTAAAGGAGTTACGTTGTTAGTACTCAGTGTCAACGTCAAGAGAGACGATGTGCGATAATTTCAAGAGGTCGTTGTACTTCTTTTACTTTTCTGGTTGGGTATAGAGTACTATCAGATTTAATCTTGCACCGTTCTTTCAATCAAACAACAGTGGTGCAAGCTTAGAGTAAAACAAAAAAAAAACAGAAAAAAAAAGTAACAAATTTGGGGGATTTCACTTCAGTTTTAAGTTTAGTATATCAGGTTTACTTCACCAAGTGATCATAACAATAGCCGACAGAATACGAGGTTGGTAAAGTTAGCCAGAGAATTCAAAGGTTGAGATGTAATCAGCACTTCTCACGGGTATTTTTGTGCTATTCCAAGACAAGATACTTCACAGTCTAAGAAAATCTAAAAGTTCTTCGATGACATTCATTCACAAGACCTTGATTATACCAAGTGTTCTTGATTCTTGCTTCATCTCCTCTACGGCTTCTGAAGACAAGATGGTAATGGTTCGTTTGGGATTTAAGATTTGTGCTTAAGACAAGAACTTCTCGAGTATATGGGCGTACACGACAATGATGCTTCCGAGAGTTCGCAACCATCATGGGGGAAAATGTGTACATCCGGGACTTAGTTGACTTTGATGTTACCGTGTCAACTTCCAGGGGGAAGTAGTGTAGACTACTTTACTTAGTATGGTTTATGAAGTATTCTGCATACGTGAGAAAATTGTTGCTGATTTCTGCATGACACGCACCGAGACGGAAATATTCACCAAGCCCTAATGACAAGAAGCAGGAGTATTTGGTGTGGTTTAACTTCTACAAATTTTCGCTGTGCACGTCAATGACAAGTAGAAGAGTGTTAATGATACTATCCAAAAGTTTTTTAGAATCTGCTTAAGATAGGATGTTGGTTTGGGGGAAGCAGATTCGGAAACTTCGCCAAAAAAGGGAGGTTCTATGAAGAAAGTTTTTAAGACATGGCTGCATGGAATTGGGGGGCGAAAGTTAACTCCAACTCAGGCATACTACATTCGTTCCAAACAAGGTAAAGACATGAAGATCCAAGCTTGGAATACAAGTTTCAGGACCAAAGAGAACTCATAAGACAACTTTAAGCTTTAGAAGCGCTTGGAATACTTTATTTAATTGTACTTTGTACTTGTTAGGAACATTGTGAGTAATTCTGTATGTGTCCACATATTAGGGGAAGATTGTTACCCTTAAAATATGGTGACAAAATACGGATTACAGTAACAAGTTTCCTAACAAGTACAAATTAATGTAAATAAAGTTCTTCCAAAAGCGCTTCCAAGCTGAAGTGTCTTCTAAGGTTCTCTTGGTCTTGAAAATTGTATTTCCTGTTGGATCTTCATTGTCTTTCTTGTTCTGGAAACGATTGTAGTATGCTTGAGTTGGAGAACTTCCCCTAATTCATGCAGCATGTCTTGAAAAGCTTTCTTAATAGACTCCTTTTTGGTGAAGTTTCTGAATAACTTCCCCCCAAACCAAACTCCCTATCTAAGCAGATTCTGAAACTTTGAGTAGCATGAACAATCTTCTACTTTTCATTAACGTGCACAAGGAAATTTGTACGAAAGTTGTCAAATCCACACCAATATCCTGCTTCTTGTCATTGGGGCTTGGTGAATATCGTCTCGGGGGTGCATGCGAGAAATCAGCAAACAATTCTTCTCACGTTATGTGGAATTACTTCATAAACCATTACTATGTAAAGTAGTCGACACTCTTCCCCCTGGAAGTTTGGACACCGGTAAACATCAAAGTCAAAAAGTCTACGGTTGGTACACACATACCTAACACACACAACACACCACACACACACTCACCAACATTTATTATATATATATATATATGAGATTGCTAGGTAATGTAGTGGAGTATCCTTATAATTGTTAAAATGAAAAGTGTTTTGGACATTGGATCTAATATTTTGATTAAGATGACATTAATATGTCATTAATTGAAATAAAATTAGAATTAATTTATTTTTGTATAGCATTAAGGGCTATTTTGGGTAATCTATTTGATAAATATATTTTACAATACGTCTTTATTGCCTCCTTAACTCTTATTGTAACTCCTCCTCATAAATTATCCTTTGACTAAAATATTATTACACTACCAACATTCCATCCCATCATTAATATCATCTAAACACTAATCGATAGATCCTACGGTTCGGGGGTCGTACGGGTTCGTGGTGTGCGAGTGTATGGTGTACGAGTGTGTGGTGTACGAGTCGGCGGTGTACGATTCAGTGTACGAGTTCGTGGTGTACGAGTTGGTGGTATACGAATCAGTGGTGTACGAGTTCGTGGTGTACGAGTTCGTGGTGTACAAGTCGGTGGTATAGAGACGCGTGGTGTACGAAGACCAGTGGTGTATGAGTCGGTGGTGTGCGAGTCGGTATTGTACGAGTCGGTGGTGTACGGGTCGATGGTGTACAAGTCGGTGGTGTACGATTCGATGGTGTACGAGTCAGTGGTGCACGAGTTCGTGGTGTATGAGTTTGCGTTAATAAATAAATAGATATGAAGATGTATCAAGAAAAATACTACCATATAAACGTCATCGTTAAATGAAAGGAAATAGTGTTGTTTTAGAATAATAACAGTTAAAATTGGCTTTACACAAACAGGGGGCATTAATCTTGCAATATAATTGGTTTATTTACTAAATTGTCCTTTGACTAGATATTTTATTTACATAACAAAATTCACCCACCATTAATATCATCTAACATTATCAATAGATCCAATGGTTTATATTACTTTTGATTTTAAACAATTTTAAGAAGCTACACCAGCATTACCCTCCTCTCTCTCACCTCTCTCTCTCATCTCTTCTATATATATGATATTATATATATATATATTTATATATATTATATCAATATATATTATATATAAGATATATATATAATATATATATTTATAAAAAGAAACAGTCATTTGACTTCCATAGGGTTCAGTTTATTTAATATATGAAATTTTGAAAAACACTTTTAGTTGTTTAAAAAAGCAGTTAATGCATCAAAATCTGTACAATCCGTAAACGACATTTTCCAACACACCAAATTCGTATATTGCGTATTCCATAGTTTTAAAATCATCAATCAACAAATCATAGTTCGGGTCAATGGTACAGCAAGCACCAAATCATAATTTTGAAACTTATCTCATACAGTAATAAGTTTGAAAATAAGCCGATCAATCACATAAACAAATTCAGATCTAATCATCAAATATAATTAATATAAACAAATTAATCGAACCTTTGAATGAATGAAAATTGAACAGACTTAGATTTTAGGGTTTGTTATATAGAATAATAATAAAAATAGTCGGTCACGTGTCTAAAGGCGAGTTTATAATATCAACAAGTTACACTTGAGGTTAAAATTAATTATTATTTTTATTTATAAGTGTTGCAGAGAAAGGCCTATAAAACCGATTAATCACCGTTTTAACGTTACTAGGGCACCAACTTTTTACGTGGCCGATTAATTAGTCAAACAGTGAGTCAACAATGGTTAACGACGGTCAATGGTGGTTAAACTTGCTGAAACAAATAACTCTTGTTAGAAATATCTAAAACTTGTCGTAAACATGTTTTAATCTTTTTTTTTTGTAACCATGGTTTTCACTCTTTAAGCTCACTAATTTTGATGTTTTAATCACTTATGGTAGTTGTTGGCTTTCAAGGAAAATTTGTCGCAAATGCAAAAAACTCGCTGAAAATATGAAATTCTTATATTTACCCAACATCAAAATTCCATACTTTCTTAACACATGCTTAAAAAATATTCTACTTATTCATTGAAAACTTGTGTTTTAGAGAAATATGAATTTTTAATTTTTTATTTGGTTAAATATGAAATTATCCTTTTATTTTAAGTCATTACAAAAAACAAACAACTTTTGACATGACTTAATAAATTAAGTTTGTTCATATTAAGTTAACTAGATTAAAATCAAACACTATCTTAGAGTACTAGCAGGGTACCCGTGTGTTGCAGCGGCGGGTACCCTGCAATCATGATTTCTGACGAACAAATTTTCCGAACATCATTTTCCGTTATAATAGCTTCATAGATAGCTAGATTTTTATGCTGGATAACTCTATGTATGAGACTATGAACAACATATTTCATATAATATAGCAAATATTGTAGCGTTGCTAGCACCAAAGCGGTTGTCATTGTGAGAAATGATAAGCTGATGTGTGTTGTTTTGTATTATGCATACAAAAATCGCGTTTTGAAGTAAAACATTGTTTTAGATACACATGACATTAACATTTTTTGTTTCCGTATAATACAGTTTCTTTTTTATATTTTGCGTTTCCAAAATTTAATAATCAAAATCAGGAAAATGTAATCATAAATGTTTTTTGAGTCATATTGTCATATAATGATTGTAATTATAAAATGTGTTTTTAAGCATAACATGTTTAATGTTAATTAATTGTTGTAACAGCAATAAGTACAATTGAATGATCAATTTTCGCGTTCATGGTATGAAAAAACTAAGACACTGGTTTGGCTTGCGGGTTTAACAAATGCTTAGAAGAAATGTTTTCTGGTATTATTGATTAATAACTTGCTTGGTTTGTATAATGTATCATATTAGTTATACTTTGGAGTGATATGGTATTTTAATAATAGTATTAATTATAACATTGATTATATGTGTGCATTGGTGCATTAAATAGTTGTATACATAGCATTAAAACTTGTATTACTTAAAAACTACATAAGTTTTGTGCATCTAAAAATTGTATCATAAGTTTTATGATATGTGTTACTTAAAATTAAGTTGTATTTAAGGATTGTACCATAAGTTTAATAAATTGTATTACTTAAATATTTTTTTGCATTAATTGAAGAGAGAATGTCTAATTTGCATTATAAGTAGTAGTATATATTAAAAGTTATGATTAACAAATTTGGGTCAACATATGAATTGACTTGGCATTGATCCGTTTGGCCTTTTAATACCAAGATATGTTTTATGTTTCTTGTTAAAATAAGATTTAAGTGTACTTAGATAAATAAACTTACGGGGAAAATATAAATTAGGATTTGCTTGCTTTACGTGCAAGGAAAGAAATTTTGAAATTTATAAGGTTTGTACTTCTTGATCTCTCATTTTATAAAAAGGCAATGTTTTGAAATCTAGTTCGACTTGACTGGTTGTCGAGACCCCGCCGAGTTTTTTTTTTCATGTTTTCTTACAAATAAAGTAAGTTAATCATATATATTTACGACGTAATTTTACTTATTACATGTTATATTTGTTAGTAAATGATTTTTAGGCTCAATGTAAGGTGCATTCATGATTTATATATAAATGTTAAAATAAAAAGACAAATATTCGTGAGAAGGATAAAAAGATTTTTTTTTTAAAGTTCTCAAAAAATTCCAAAAAAAATTCATTAAATCAGGTATGTTGGTGCATAAAACTTTTGTAAAAGAAGTTTTTCTAATTTTGAGTTTTTATACGTTTTTTTAATGCTCAAAAAAAGAAATTTTGATGCACAAAAAAATTTTGATGCACATATTTTTCGATTTGTTATAGTTTGATGCGCAATAAAATTTTGATGCAAAAATTCAAAAGAAGTTGGGTACAAAAACGAATTTTTTATGCACAAAAAACCGATTAAATGCACAAACGTTTTTTTTAATAAACATTTTTCGGCAAAACTATTCACTTTTAGAAAAACTTCCTTTACAACTTTTTCATGCACCAACATACACGATCTTGTGGAATTTTTTTAGAATTTTTTGAGAACTTTTTTTAAAAAATAAATCTTTTTATCCTTCTCATGAATATTTGTCTTTTTATTTGATCTTTATCCTATATATATATATATAGGGTGAGGTTCTTTTCAGAACCAAACGAATGTACAGAACTGCGAGAACCAGCATCAACCAATCAGAATTTTTTAAATAATTATCTTTTTAATTAAATTTAAAAGGGTATTTAGGTAAAATGATATTTTGTATTTTTTTTATAAAAAACGTTTTTTAGTTCCTAAATTTTAGGATTTTTTAAATAATTTTTTTTTCATGTATAGTTTCAAAAGGTAAAGTGCATATGTGTTTTTTATCAGATAATGTAAATATACATATGTTTTTAGTGTTTAATTGCTTAAATCTATAATGTGTTTTGGTTACAAATATTTACACAAGTGCATGAAATGACAAACATAAATATTTACATGTAATGTATATATTTCAAAACAAAAACATTATACACAAAAGCTAAAGTAATGTTATATACAATTCAAATAAAAATTCTAAAAGTAAATAATAAATAAAAGTTTCATTGATGTATAGACGTGTCTACTAATCTCTAGCACAACCAGATTTGGTGTTATCGTAGATGCACATGTATTTTACTCGTTAGATACTCGATTTCTTTGTATGTATATGTGCATTTGAGTTCATCCATTTGCCCTTATGTTTACATAAGATGTGTTTGGATAGACCTGGTGGGTCTGCCATTGGCATCATGGGCTCCAGAGGTTTATAAGAAGTTGGGTGGTCGGTATTGCTCATCAATACTCGTACCTGTAACAAAACCAATTAATAAATGAATTATTTTAATGACAACTTCCAAACCACATATGCACTATCCTTTTTCTTAAAATTTTAATATAACAAAGTAGTTAGGGGGTGTGAATGGGTCGGGTCGGTCGGGTTCGGTCAGATCGGGTCGGGTCATTTCGGGTTCCAAAGCTCAAAAAAAAAACCATACCCGAAAACACGACCTTGTTTAAAAACTCGGGTATTTATCGGGTTCGGGTCAATCGAGGTCGGGTCGGAGGTTAATTCGGGTCGGGTCAATTCGGGTTCGGGTCACTCGGTTTTTTTTTTTTTCTTGCTTTTTAAATAGAAAATCTATGTAATTTATATTAAAATATTTTAAAAAAATATACTTAGGGTCAATGGGTTGACCGATATATACCAGAGGTAGCCAAAACATTTCAACCCGTGACCCGACCCTATTTAGATCTCGGGTCATTCGGGTTGGTACGAATGAACCGAATAAGATTTTTGACTCCGTGTGACCGTACCCCGAATAGGCTCGGGTGGGTCGGTTTTTTGACCACCCCTTACAAGTGAGTGTTCAGAACCAAACGAATGTACAGAACTGCGAGAACCAGCATCAACCAATCAGAATTTTTTAAATAATTATATTTTTAATTAAATTTAAAAGGGTATTTAGGTAAAATGATATTTTGTATTTTTTAATAAAAAACGTTTTTAGTTCCTAAATTTTAGGATTTTTTAAATAATTTTTTTTTGCATGTATAGTGTAAAGTGCATATGTGTTTTTTATCAGATAATGTAAATATACATATGTTTTTAGTGTTTAATTGCTTAAATCTATAATGTGTTTTGGTTACAAATATTTACACAAGTGCATGAAATGACAAACATAAATATTTTATTTGTACCGTATATATTTCAAAACAAAAACATTATACACAAAAGCTAAAATAATGTTATATACAATTCAAATAAAAATTCTAAAAGTAAATAATAAATGAAAGTTTCATTGATGTATAGACGTGTCTACTAATCTCTAGCACAACCAGATTTGGTGTTATCGTAGATGCACATGTATTTTCTCTCGTTAGATACTCGATTTCTTTGTATGTATATGTGCATATGAGTTCATCCATTTGCCCTTATGTTTACATACTCAACTTAGTCCATGTGCACTTGTATATACCGCATGCACTTGTGTCGTCATTCTTTACATCTTTATCACAACTATCCTCTCGCTGGATAGTATGTACAAAACACATGTACACTTTTTATATTGCTCATCAATACTCGTACCTGTAATAAAACCAATTAATAAATGAATTCTTTAATGACAACAACTTACAAAACACATATGCACTATCATTTTTTATATCAAAATTTAATCATAACAATTAGTGTCACATGCTAATAGAACACATATGCATACCTACCCATAAGCCATTCTTGGTAAATAAACTAACATAACATATATGCACAATTTGTCACAAACTATTCTTTCTTAAATACAAACTATTGAAAAAGTATGGTGGTGCAGTTTAAACTTTTACTGAACGACGTGTAACTAGTAGAAAAAAGACTCAACAACTACAGTAGCAAATCAATTACAACTCCACACTTCTTTCAGTTATCAATGTGTTCATGTATTCTTAACTAATCAAATAACTTTTATTCACAGCACATTTTACATCAAATCTTACACATGCCAATTTACTATTAAATTAATTGAGACAAAATTTAGTTGGTTATTCCATGACTAAGTGAGTATCAACTCTTATAATCAATATATACCGTACGAGACTATAAGTGAAGATTAGATCTAATTTTCAAGTAGTAAATACTTAAGGTTCACGGCCTTCTGCTATTGCAAGTTTATTCCTTTTGTGCCTAGCAGTTATAAACAAATACAGTATTAATTAAGATTATTTATGTAAAATACATTAAAAAGAAATATTTGTGCCACAAATAGTTTTTGCATCAATGGCAATATATGAAACTTCCTATCATCCGATACATCATTTTATTGCACATATATATTTTATGCAAACATTATCTTTTAGAAGAAAAAAAATCAGACATGGTGATTTCTTATACGAATGACTCAACATTCCAAAAGTAATGTTAGATTAGCTTTAAGCAGATGGAAAAAGTAACAATCAAGAAATTAAATTACGAAATAACCAACCACAAAGGATCCGATCACCTTCTGAAAATCCTTAACCGCTACCACCAACAACCACAAATCTTGACGAGAAAATCTGGTGGACACTATTTTTCGGTTCATAATCAGATTTTGATAACGTCGACTCCGGTAACAATAAATACAATTTTCCGAAAAGATGTGAGAACTGATTGATATTTGATGAGATTGAATGGTGAAAAAATGAATAATTCTTTGAGATGTTAAGTGTTGAATAACAACATATTTATCATTATGTTAATTGAAAAAATTTGGGGCGGCTAGGTTTGTGAAAAGAAGGAGATACATTTGAGAATCATAAATCAATTTTTTGAAAAAGTAACATACGTGAATTAAATTTGAAAAGAGCAGTTTCTAAGGAGTTAACAAATTACTTTAATGCCCTTTTCTCTTTTATTTAATTTAAACTCAACTTTTAATTTATTACCTTTATGTCATCGTCATTTATAGCCATTGATCACAAAAATAAAAGGTTAAGATTAGTTCTCGCAGTTCTGTACATTAGTTTGATTCTGAAAAGAACCTCACACTATATATATATATATATATATAAACACTTACAAGACATATAGACATATAAGTCAACCGAATAAACATAAGCCTAATCCATCAAGACTTTATAAAGATTGTTGTGAGGGCCTAACATGATATATATATAAACATTTACATGACATATAAACATATAAATCAAAGGTGTTGATCATATGCTTCTTAAGTATCTAAAACACCGTGCAATAAACGAGCATATTGCATGATTTTAGAGGTTAAATGACTCCGAAAAAATGTATAATTTTACACCTCACCAATGATACATAGTAGGCTATTTTGGTTGAATCCTAATAATTCCGCCTTCTATCGTAATCAGTTTCGATCACACCGAAGTACAATGCTTATTATTGTGGTGTAATATAGCAACCCGTAAATTTCAGGTCATTATTTAATTTATACTTTTACTATGTATTTTATATTTACATAAAATATACTTTTTCGGTGAACCGAATAAGTTATCTCGCGCTCATAGTAAAACGTTTATTAAACGTAAACCCGATTTTAGATTAAATATTAGTCTACGTGCTCTACGTATTTTTTCTATTTCAGATAAGTATCCTATATGGTATACTTTTATTTTTTATAATATACGTTTTCTCTTCGTGATTACGTCTTAACTCTTGTAGTATTTTACGTTTTTACTTGTTGGTTCCAAAAATACCCACTTATTCAAAATTTTATACTCCCTCCGTCCCAAAATTATTGTTCTCCGACAAAAAATACACAGTTTAAAAAAAGTGCATTTATTACTGCTTTCTCTTTCTTACTTTTTGGCAGAATGACGGTTTTACCCTTAGCTAATTAATTAAACTCTTCTTTAAAGTTTGTAATAATAATTTCAAATAAGGGTAATATAGTAAACTTGATCAACTTCCTTATCTATTTTTAGTAGTGAACAATTAAATTGGGACATCCCAAAAAGGAAAGGTGGATAATAAAAATGAGACGGAAGGAGTACAAAATAAACTCATAATATTTCCCCCCTCATTCCTTAAATTCAGTAATCAAGGACATACCCATGTGGTGTTGTCTTACTTAGTTGTCAGACTAAATTAAATATGAAAGGACACCTGTACATACCCCTTTTCATGCCTACACCTGACATCTCATCTTTTATAGACAAAACACGTACTTCTTTTTCTTTTTCTCTCTTGGTGTCGTGTCCTACTCCCACTATCATATACAAATTAATAAAGTAATATTATTATGGCGGAAGGGAAATATCCATCACTCATACACATGGGTCATCATCACTTTCAATTTGACCAACATATTATATAATAATGAAAATGTGATAGAATGAGATATTATTTCAATTATACTTTTTGGACTCATAAAGGATATGTCTTAGTTCATTGTTCATACACAAAACACATTCATATCAGCATTCATCTTTGTTCAAGAACCTTACAAGAAGGAAACACCTTACTAGTCATTCTATCCCACACACCACAAAAACTCTCAATTTATTTTCTTCTCTCCATTTCTAACGGCAGCAACACCATAATGTTGTCCCACACTAAAAGATTTATTTAGTGTTCTTGCAAGAATTTTATAAAGAGAACATGGTACTAGTTCATGTCACACAAACACAATCTCTCCAAATCATTCAAAAATAATAATATAAATTCTCTACCTTAGTGAGAAACACGTCATCCCTATTTTTAACCTATCTTTGTAATGGTGGTAAGTTAATATATAGCACATCACTTGTATGTCTTTCGGTTACGAATCATGATGGTAAACATAACAACACAAACTCCCTAAACATAAGATTTCTTCTCCAAGTTTTCGTTTTGAAGCATGCAATAGTAACGTGGGATATCACCCTAGGGTTTCGGGCAGAGTTGATGGTCAAGTAGGGTGGTACGTGTTCGTATTTAGTTTCAGCTAGTTCGTGCGGTTAAGGTTCGGGTCGTGGTAAGAGCTTTGCGGCTCACCGACTTTGGTATATGATTCGTTGACGGTATACACTTAAAATAACTCAAATGCAAATCTCAACCAAATGCCCTTAACCAAGGC
>BQNB010099363.1:0-24942 GCA_026074375.1 Tanacetum coccineum
ATGCTTAAGTTCCCAGTTGGCGGAGGAGTAGTGACTATCCGTAGCACTATCTTGATACCCGCTGAGTGCGCCACGGTGGTTACATTGTCTAAAGATATACCCAAAGAGGCTGGAGTCTGTCATGAAAATTTTAAAATAGCCCCACATCCGAATTTCCCTGATCAGGAAGTAGCAATCGGAGGCACGCTATCCACGAAAGGGCGGACGAATCTATGCTCACTCCTAAAGAAAAACTTGGATATATTCGCATGGCAGCCATCGGATATGACAGGAGTCCCGCGATCAGTAGCGGAACATTGACTCAATATCCGCGAAGGATATTCACCTGTTCAATAGAAAAAAAAGGGCCAGGCCCCAGATCGTGCAAAAGCCATCCAAGCAGAGGTTCAGAAACTAGTAGAGGCAAGGATCATGAGAGAAGTTTTTTACCACGAATGGCTATCCAATCCAGTAATGGTAAAAAAATACGACGGTAGCTGGCGGATGTGTGTGGATTTCACGGATTTAAACAAGGCCTGTCCACAAGATTGTTACCCCCTTCCAAAAATCGATTGGAAAGTTGAATCTCTTTGCGGTTACCCCTTTAAGTGTTTCTTGGACGCTTACAAAGGTTATCACCAAATACAGATGGCAGAGTCAGATGAAGAAAAAATGGCTTTCCACACCAGCCAAGGGATATATTGCTATACCAAAATAGCCTTTGGCCTTAAAAACGCTGGCGCCACGTACCAGCGACTGGTGGAAAAAGCTTTTGACAACCAAGTTGGTCGAAACATTGAGGTGTACGTAGATGATTTGGTTATTAAGAGTTACACGAAAGCCGAAATGATAAGAGACATCAAGGAAACGTTCCGTACATTACTCAAAATCAACACGAAGCTCAACCCCAAAAAATGTACGTTCGGGGCAGCGGAAGGAATGTTCTTGGGGTACATGATTAGCCCGGATGGGATAAAACCGTGACCTGACAAAACAGAAGCGGTACTACAACTCCCGTCCCCACGGACAATCAAAGAGGTCCAGAGCCTCAATGGGAAGTTGGCTAGTTTGAACAGATTCCTCTCTAAATCAGCGGAAAAGTCCTTGCTGCTATTTAAAACCTTGAAGAAGTGCATTAAAAAGAGCGACTTTCATTGGACACCAGAAGCGGAACAAGCCTTCAAGCAATTAAAACAGCACTACCCCTGCTGGTAGCACCCAAACCGAAGGAGGAATTGATTGTATACCTGTCCGCCTCCTACGAAGCAGTTAGTGCGGTATTGATGACTGAAAGAGGCACGGTTCAGACGCTAGTCTACTTTGTAAGCCGCGCATTGCAGGGCCCCGAACTAAACTATACCCCAATGAAAAAGCTAGTTCTATCACTGGTTTTTGCCACCAAGAGGCTGCGGAGGTATTTCCAAGCGCATCCCATTGCGGTTATTACAGACCAACCGATTAAACAAATAATTTCACGTCCCGACGTGGCAAGACGATTACAAAAATGAAGCGCCATGTTGGGGGAACACAATATCACATACCAGCCAAGAACGTCGGTGAAAGGACAAATCCTGGCGGACTTCCTTGTAGAGAAGCCGAACGAAAATCCGCCAGATACATCAGTTGTGGAAACCCCGCAGGAGCCGTGGACACTATTCACAGATGGATCGTCATGTGTAGATGGATCAGGCGCTGGCTTAATACTGACAAGCCCGGAAGGAACGGGATTTACCTACGCACTAAGGTTCCAGTTTACCGCTTCTAACAATGAGGCAGAGTATGAGGCACTAATAGCTGGCCTTCAAATAGCAGCGCAGATGGGTGTGCGCAATGTGCAAGTAAGCGTAGACTCCAAACTGGTAGCAAACAAAATCCTAAGGACATACGTCGCCAAGGAAGAAAATATGGTCAAGTACCTTGAGAAGGCCAAAAGCCTAATCAGTGGCTTCGCTAACTTTTCCATAAGTCAAGTCCCTAGAAGCAAGAACAAGAAGGCAGACGCCTTGAGCAAAATCGCGTCAACCAGTTTCGCACACCTATCAAAACAGGTCTTGGTTGAAATACTTAAAGAAAAATCCATACAAGAGAAGGAAGTAGAGGCGATAGTAGAGGAAGAGGGACTAATATGGATGACCCCGATAATAGAGTACCTAAAAGATGGCACCCTTCCTGGTGATAGAAAGGAGGCAAGCAAACTCCGTATAAAAGCCAGACAGTACGAATTGCTGGAAGTGGTTCTTTACAGGCGGTCATTCCTAAAGCCGTGGCTAAGCTGTGTTGGACCACTCCAAGCGGATTATGTGATTCGAGAAATACATGAGGGGTCGTGCAGCATGCACGCAGGACCGCGGTCCGTGGTGGCCAAGGCCATGCGATTGGGATACTATTGGCCGACCATGCATCGGGACGCACGAGATATGATACGCGCCTGTAACTATTGCCAAATACACCGTCCCGTGCCAAGAAACGCCCAGCAGCCGCTAACCCCAATCACGGCTCCATGGCCGTTCTACAAGTGGGGAATTGACATAGCTGGTCCTTTCCCTGAAGGACCAGGAAAGGTCAAGTTTTTTATAGTTGCCATGGATTATTTCACGAAATGGATAGAGGCGAAAGCCGTGGCAACAATCACTGGTAAATCAGGTGAAGAAATTCGTGTGGGACAACATTGTATGCCGCTTCGGTCTCCCAAGAGAAATAGTCTCGGACAATGGTAAACAATTCAGCGACAACCCATTCAAGGAGTGGTGTGAAAAGTTGAATATCACACAGCGTTTCGCCTCAGTGAAACATCCGCAGTCTAATGGGCTCGTGGAGAGAGTAAATCGGAGCTTGGGTGAAGGAATCAAGGCCCGCCTGGGCGAGGGAAACAAGAATTGGGTAGAAGAACTTCCCCATGTCCTTTGAGCTCACCGTACAATGATTAAGTCAAGCCATGTTGATACCCCTTTCTCCTTGACCTACGGAACGGAAGTCGTCATACCCGCAGAAATCAGAATGCCAACGTACCGCACCGCAATAGTAGACGCCATACATAATGATGAAGAGCTATGACTTAATTTGGATTTACTGGAAGAAAAGCGTAAGCGCGCAGCAATCTATGAAGCAAAGGCTAAATTAAAAATGACAAAGTATTACAATGCCAGGGTCCGTGGCGTTACTTTTAGACCTGGAGACTTTGTCTATCATAGCAATGATGCAAGTCACGTCGTGGCTGGAGGGAAACTTGGCCCAAAGTGGGAAGGACCTTATGAGGTCACGGAAGCACTTGGAGATGGGGCGTACAGACTAAGATCCATAGATGGCGCGGTCCTTCCGCGGACATAGAACATCGCCAATCTCAAGAAATGTTACCTTTAAGTTACGACATAGATAAGTTCACGTCTTTCTATTCTATCTTTTGCTTAGGGTTTTTAATAAAGTAATCCATGTATTCTACGTTTTGTTTTTAAGTAATTAATAAAACTCTGTGGGTCTAGCTAACCCAGCGACTTCTTTATGTGAAAATTTCCCCAAGTAAAATTTTCTTTTCTTTAATATTAATCACATGTTATTATGTATAATGCATAATAAATATGATGGATGTCTTTGGATATTTAAAGGATAAGCACCCTAATAATTGCTTGCCGTATAAGAGGGTTGCAACCCCAACGGCCACGGATTCTGTATCCTTATGCTACGTGCACCTAAGAAGTTAGGTACATACGAAAAGACTCCCACGGAGCACGTAAAATAATATGACTACGGGTATATACAAAATATATCAGGAGTTAGTAAATTACATTATTAATCACGGATACCCGTGCATATATTACATACAAAAATGTTGTCTAAGTACCACAGGCGGTACTATGGCCAATCTAAGTTATACATGGGCGGTAGAGACTTGGACCTAAGCAATCTTGGAGATGCCTCGTCTTTAGATCTCTGAGTCTGCGTACTAGCATCCGTGAGCAAAATGGTAAGACCCTGAGGAACAACAGTAGGAACTGATACAGGGATACCGTCAGACCTAGCATAGTGCGCGGAACCTACCCCGTGAGTGCGGCAAACCACTTTGCACTTCTTCTTCTTCTTCGCCCGACTTATATTTGCCGCAATAGCATCCTCCAACGATACCTCTTCTTTAACGGCCCAAGGATCTTCAGGAGCACGTACCTCAGGGTATATGGGGATCTTTAGTTGGGAGGAGCTCGAACGAAGATCACGGATCTACTGAGGGTCATCCTCCCCGGTATCACTCTCCAAATGAAGAGATGCCATGATTAACTCTATGGGGGCATCCTTCAACTTCTCCAGTTGGTCTATCATTGGATATTTCAGATCTTTTAAGTCTTGGAGGGCTTTGACTAATTTGTTATTAGCCTCCGGGTCATATGCCTCGACATCCGCTAGGTCACGGCCAACCTTCCGTGTCTATGTCGTATTTCAGGCCTTCGCTCATACCTTTGGCAAGCCCTGCGGACACAACATTAGCGAACACTTGCCTTATCTCTGTAGATTCGGCGTACTTCATAACGGCAAGGCATAGGCAGTGCCAAATGACCCAGCGACGACCTGCGATCGCCGTCAACATGTGCGGATACAACTCTTCATCAATATCTACACTTAGCTTATTCAGACGAGCATCCATCTCCGTACACCGCTGCTTAACCTTGTTGTCCTCATACTTCTTGAAATCTTCAAACTCGGCCTTTATTTTTTCCTCACCTGTAACCTGTGCTTGAAGGGTAGCCACTTGCTGGGACAATTGATTGTTATTTAGTTGAAGATCTGAACACTTGGCACGGAGGCTTTCCAACTCCTTGGCTAGTTCCGCATTCTTAGCCTCTGTGGCCTTTTTCATGTCAACCTCGGCCTCCAGCAGGGTCTTTAGGTTCTTCGTTTGATTACGAAGGCCATGCACTTCCGTTTCCACAACCTTGAGAGATTCGAATTCTTCGCCCAACCTTTTAATCTCCTCCTCCCTGACTTGGATTCTCTCATTCCGTCTGGCTACCTGGGCTCTGGCTTTCTTCAACAGTCTACCCTCTTGTTCGAACCTTAACCTCAGTTAGGAACCCAAAGCCACTTGCCGCGTCAGGTTTACATTATACTGGGCTAAGAATTCAGTATTGGGCAAGTGGCTTAGCCCAAAGAAGTACCCCGGCGGCATTGTGTGATCTACCATATCTTGGCACGCCTCTGGGGTGTCCAGATGACAGTCATTGGTCACACCCCACCCAGGTTGATATATACCGCTCGGTGACCCGACAGTGGAGGGGGTGGAGGTCGATCTCCTTGACTCAGGGCTCTTCAAGGGGAATTGGACGTTTACCTCGGTAGTAGCGACACCTTCGGTGGGGATCTCGGTGGTTGTTCTCTTGAAAGATTTACATTCAAACCATAAAATACATGGGATTTGTTAGTACCACACTTTGAAAATACAATAGCAAACAAGGGATATGTTAGAACCGAATCACTTCCTAGGCAATATCCTGATCAGGGATTGGTTGCGGCTCCGCATACGATAGCGGGTCCAGATCGCTCACACTCTGTCGCACGGACATATGGGAGGGGGGTTCCGGACCTACTCCCATGGCAGCTAGCGATTTCCCACCACGAGTATCCTACGTTGGGTGAACGGAAGCATGATCTTTCCTTAAAACCATAAGAGGTGCATTTGCCTCCTTCGCGCTTCGATCTCTCTTGCCCTTGTTAGTAATCATAGGGGGCGGATCGTGGCTATCTCTTTTTCTAGATTCACTTCTGGGACAACCTTCGTGGTCACTATATTCTCAGATCGCCGCTCTCGGAACTCCTTAGGACAACATAACTGGCAGCTGACGCGCCTCAGTCTCGCCCTTGTTTGTATTCATTAGGGGGCGGATCTTTGCTTTGAAAAGTTAAGTGGGACTTCTCATTACAGAGGGAATCTCTAATGAGGTCGACGTTGAAACTGGATCCTCATTTGTCTATCACACGTTCGTTAGTGACAGTTAAGTGTGGCTCTAATGCAGCTGCCATGAGGAATGGTCCCAGTCTTCACCTTAGTGGGATTGGGGGCACTAATTAAGTTTAACAAATCCATATCTGCATTCACACAAAAACTGTTAGTATGTTTTCATGAATATGTGAGAATTAAATGACAATTTATACACACCCACCTCGGTCATCATCATAGTGAAATGTTGGGTACACGTCGTCCCCTAGAAAATATCTTCGGCTCAGCCCTACTAGGCATAACAAGGCTTCTGGTTGTTTTTGGATAGGGGTACGGCGTGTGTCCAATACTGTCACGTCCGTCCGCCGCAGAATAAGAGTTCGCTGTTGGCATCCCATCCTTTGGAGCGCTCGTACGCCAATCAACAACGGTGGGAAATACTCTCTCGTCCACCCAGAAAAATCGATTGTTCTAGTTTTTTAGGGAGTCCAGGGGTTTTGTATAGCACTATGGGGTGTTTTTCCCCGGTCATTTGCTGAACGACATCCACCCCGAGTTATAAGAAGAAACGTAGAAGAGGCGGAATAACGGAAGTGTAGGAATTATATTCAGGGCGTGACAACTGATTTCAAAGTAGCTTACTTTGGCTGCTCCTATCACTGACAATTGTGACAAATGAATTTGGTAATAACCAAGAATATCGAAGAGGAATTAGGATATGGGGATGCGAAAATTTGCAAACTCAAAAAACCTTGTGTATACGCCAACTTTACCTTCCGGAAAGTCCACGATTGTATCCTCTGGTCTAGGCAATTCCGGATGTAAGTCCTCTGGTATGCCGTACTCGGAGGTAAACTCTAGCATATACTCTTGGGAGATGGCCGATACGGCGTTCTCGAGTTGTATTGTATCCCTACCCATTCTTATTTACTTTTACAAAAAGGCGTGGTATACTAACCTGAAGTGCGGGGATTCCGTGGGAATAAGTGCCTTGTACGGTTGTGTCTGTGTGAAGATGGTGGTTTGCTTTGGAAACTGTGGAAATGTCCACAGTTCTACAGGTCCTATTTATACTATGTCCTCGACAATCGTGCCTCGTTGGATGTTCGCCATGTGTCCTCCACTACCTTTTTGGACGGTTTAGGATTGCGAGGAAGGTGAAGCAGTTTGGGGCCCACCTGTCCCATCACTTAGCCGTTTTTGCCGTTTCTCTTTTAATGGGTCTTATTCTTTCGCTATGGGGCCCCACATGCAGCTTTGGCGGTTATGCATTTTCAGAAAGGTTTGGACGTTTGTAGTCTAGCAACCGTGACCGCGATCCCGACCACGGTCACGATTCCTAGACTGGGGGGACATGATGACGTATAGTATGGACTGGCCCGGCCCACTTATACTATTATGGGATTGGTAGCTGCTAATGGACATCCGGCCTATTAATCGCGGTCGCGGATACGAACACACTGTCCACCGCCGCGGTATCTTCACAAGTTATCTTTAAGAAATGATAACCTAATTAAATAAGAGATAGGCTTTACATATTTGAATCAGTTAGGATAATTCCGAATCCCGATGATATCGGCCGTATCTTGGGCCGAAAGTTACGAATTAAATAAGAGATATCTTTTACATATTGAATCAGATAGGATAATATCCCCGAATTCCGATGATATTCGGACCTTTATCATGGGCCGAAGTGTACGGAAACCCTAAGGGTTAGTCATCCTATAAAAGGAACGCAATTATCATCAATACAAGTATCTTACAAACCCTAAACACACTCGATTACTCTCTCAGAATCACATACTTACTCTCACGCCGGAGTCTAATCGTGGGATCCGCTCCCACGATAAGGTTAACGGTGTTTATTTCCTTGTGCATGGTTCTCTAAACAAGTTCACTTGATACAATACTAAGCTCAAATACCCGAATAGCTACCTATCGGACCAGCAAAACCCGACCTAACCTTTGAATCAACAACATGCCATAATGTCCCATTGCCACGGAGGTCACCTGTGCCCGACCTCAGGGCAAATCTAAAAGAATAGTCCATTGGGAATTATCGGACTCGCAATGTCGAGAAATGCTAACCACAACCTATTTTTTTAACTAACAAAATTCTCACACCATTGATGTGGCAAATGTGATTGACCAATTATCTTTTACTATATTTTATCTTTTTTGTTTTCAATACCAATAATTGATTGTCATATCATGGTGTGAGAAATTGTTTGTTACAATGCTTAAAATGAATAGTGAAAGTAGGTAAAAACGCCGTCGTTTTAATTCTAAAATGTGTAAGATAGTAATTATATGTGTTTTAGCTTTGCTTGCTTTTTGGAAGACCAAATTGTGTTGATTATCGCTTACTGATGACACTTATCCTCATCAACTTGTTTCATTACATTAGCTTTAATTTTTTTAATACTATCAGGAACAATCTATAAGAATTGTTGTGATGAATTGAATTTTTGTGGTATAATGTGTGTATAAGTGTTTTGTATTCATAAGAGATAATTTTTTTTAAGTTAAAAGAAACGGCAACAAAAACTATTTTAACGATTATCTTTTTGTATTCGATAATTTGGAAATGCCAGGGACTATTGGCGTCATAAAGTATTCGGAAATGAAATGCCGAAAAACGAAAACCTCTTGCATAAGCGTTAGGATTTTGGATCACAAGAAAAAAAACCTTTGAGGCTTGGTGTAACTGTTGAAAGATAAGGACTGTATCCACATTCCGCCTTAACCCGAAGGACTAACAGGCTTAACGTTGTAATTTACTCTAAAATAGATGAGTCTATTGATCATTGTCATGAAAAAGTAGAACTTTATTCTGTTGGTACCAAATTCCTTCGTCTTTACCTTTTGTTTTAATTTGTGAATTTTATAGCAATGGG
The DNA here is from genome assembly GCA_026074375.1 of Tanacetum coccineum. Classification (NCBI taxonomy): domain Eukaryota; kingdom Viridiplantae; phylum Streptophyta; class Magnoliopsida; order Asterales; family Asteraceae; genus Tanacetum; species Tanacetum coccineum. The sequence continues at coordinate 8,800 of BQNB010099363.1, forward strand.
TCCAAGCGTGTTGAAAACGGGTATAGTTTTTCGTTTTTCCTCTTTTCTTTAAATTTAAAAATGAAACTCATCGTATCTTTGTTGCTTTCCAACATAAATAGACGCGTTATCGACCCATTTAAAATATCTTATTTTTTGACTTGGGCTCCCTTTTCGCTTTTTTTGCTAAGAAAAATCTGAATAAAAAAAGAAGTATCAAAGCATTCTGTAAAGCCTTTGTTTGCTTAAATAGATCCGAACCTTCGTTTGGGATAAAACAAATATGTTCTCGGAGTCGTGTTGACAACATTTTCTTTTGGTTAGCAAATACTAGTTATAAGTACCGTGTATGTACGAGACTTACACATAAATCAAATTTATTTTAAAATTTCCCGTGTTTAATATTTTGTAATTGTGATATAAGTACAACTAATAATTATGCACGTCGGTTGAACCGTGAACCGGTAGGGTGACCGGAAGCCGGATTTTGCCCAAAAAACCCGGTTGAACCTTGACCCAGTGGCTTGACCAGGTCAATTAAAAAACCGTTTCTTAAAACATTGATTAATATATTTTAAAGATTTTGTTAGATGGAAGATTTAACTTTGTTTAACTCACATTAGTGTTGATGTTGATGTTGTTCAAATATATCTATTAATATCATGTTATACATAATATACGAGTTTAAATTTTAAATAGATTTTTTATATGTGTATTTTTAAAGTATAAAGTCTAGAAGGTATAAAGTCTAAAGAGGTATTTGTTTATATTCTAAAGTTATTAAAAAATATGAAAAATTATAAGTTTCATTTAACTCCATGTTATTTATTTAAAATTCAACCACTAAAGTTTTATTAATTATCTTATTTTTTTTAAGTTTTGTTTTTCACAAATTTGCACCTATTTTTTTTTTTTTTTGAACGGCGACTTTATTAAAAACTAGCAAGAAGCTAGACAATTACAGAGAGATTAAATTAGGATGTTGAAGCCAACTATCCCAAGAAAAAGATACTTTACATCTAGCATTACACCACATAAAAGAACGAGCGACTATGTCATCGAAAAGAACATTCTTCCTAGGCTTCCGAGAAGCAAAAAGAAGTTGATTCCTGAATTTCCAAATGCTCCACCACGCAACATAATAAACCCCTTCCAACATTTCTTTGAGAGTCGAACTTAATTTAACATTCTTAAACCATGAGAGCCACTCAGCGTAGGAGCCAAAAGGAGACCAGCCCAAATCCCACCAACGACAAATAAGACGAGAAATATCCAAAGCCATAGAGCAACTAAACAGAATATGTGACGAATTTTCATGAACCAAAGAACAAACCAGGTACAATCTCCTAAGGAACTAACCTGAACTCCACGGTGAGCCAAATTTAAACGAGTAGGCAACCTGTCAAGACTAACCTTCCATGCGAAAATATTAATTTTGATGGGAAGAAATTTAACCCATCTAGTGGCAACAACCTCTTTTGGCAGAAAAGAATCGTCTAATAGAATACGGATATCGCTAACACGAAATAAACCGCTTCCATTTAGAGACCACACCCAACGATCTTCCGTGTTAGATAAAAAAGAGGTACTTATCAGCTCATGTATCTGAATAAGTTGTTGAGATTCAACACCGCCTCTAACATGGCGACGAAGGGACCTCTCAATACCGTCTAATAATTTGACAGCAACCGTACATGTTTTATCATTTTCCAAGGCAAAAATGCGAGGAAATAAATTGCAAAGTTTTTGATCCCCAATCCAAACTTCCTCCCAGAATCTAGTATTCAAACCATTCCCGATTCGCTTTTTACAATAAGACACCAAATCAATACCACGACTTTTGAGAACATGAAATTCTCGGACAATAGAAATCCAAAGCGAAGGAGAAGAAGCAGCAGGAACCTGGATCGAATGTCCATGAATCGCATTAATAACCCGCGCCCAAAGAGAATTGTCTTGAGAGATGAATCTCCAAATCCACTTGAAAAGAAGGGCCCGATTTGAAGCGTAGAAACTAGATACTCCAAGGCCACCATTTTTCTTAGACGATAGGACCTTAGACCATTTGACCCACGCTATTTTCTTAACATCATTATGAGTCCCATGAAAAAAATCCCTACGCAAGGCTTCCATTGAAGCAAGAACGCCTTTAGGAACTTTGAAAAGAGACAACCAGTAAGAGGGAGAAGATCCAAGGACAGATTTAAGGAGAGAGAGACGACCTCCAACAGAAAGTGTATTGACCTTCCATTTAGAGAGACGAGATTTAATCTTCCGAATAACATCGTCCCAAGCTTTTATACTATGCATATTACCACCAACCGGAACCCCAAGGTATTTGAAAGGAGTTTTCATAACCGAACAACCAAGCGAATGAGCAGCGGCCTCAATGATGTCGGGAGGAACACCCACCCCAAGCAGCTGACTTTTATGAACATTAATCTTCAACCCAGATGTAAGCGAAAAGCAATGAAGGACATTCAATATACTTGATAAATTAGACTCTGACCAATCACCAACAAAAACCGCATCATCCGCGTAAAACAGGTGAGATATAGTCACCGAATTACTGATAGCGACACCTTTAAAAAAACCTGCTTCAATGACTCTAGCAAAAGACAAGTGGAGGGATTCCATAACAAGGATAAACAAATATGGAGCCAAAGGGTCACCTTGTTTAAGCCCACATTGAAGTTGAAATTCCGAAGTCGGACTACCGTTAACTAAGACCGAAGCTTTCCCGGAAGATAAGCTGCCAAGGATCCATGATCTCCATTTCGAACCAAATCCGAAAGAGGAGAGAACATCATCGAGGAAGTCCCATCTAACCGAATCGTAGGCTTTGGCAAAATCCACTTTAAAGATCAAAGCTGGATGTCTTTTAAGTTTACACCAAGCTAGGACTTCATTAACAACAAACGGGCCATCAAGAATTTGTCTATTTGGAAGAAAAGCCGATTGAACTTCCGAAATAAGGCTATCTAAGACCGAAGAAAGTCTTAAGGCAAGGATCTTAGTAATAACCTTATATAGAGACCCGATTAAACTGATAGGCCGATAGTCATTGACACCCTTCGGATCTAGAACCTTCGGAATAAGAGCAATGAAAGACGAATTACACCCTTTAGCAAAAGCACTATGATCAAAAAACCACTTAACAGCTAGACAGAAATCTGGCCCGATAAAATCCCAAAATCTTCGAAAAAATTCAAAAGTAAAACCATCTGGCCCTGGAGATTTGTTCTCACCACAAGCCCAAACCGCAATACGGATCTCATCAGAGGAAATAGGGACCTCCAACAGATCAGCTTGATCAGAATGAAGACGATTGGGGAAAGAAAAATTGATCCTGCTCCTGTTTTCACATGGACCATGAAATCTGTTAGCAAAGTGTTTACCAAATTCAGCCTTGACACGACATGGGTCGTCAATCCAATCGCCATCAACCAGGATGCCTTTAATAGCCAAGTTGGCACGCTTCCGATTAATTATACCATGAAAAAACTTGGAATTTTCATCTCCCTCGACGGCCCACTTGATCTTGGCCTTCTGTAAAGAATCACAAGCATCTGCCGACTTAATATCTTGGAGTTCTTTCATAAGGTTCATACGGGAGAGAAGAGTATCATCAGTAATATTTCCTTGATCGATCTGTTTATCAATATCAGTAAGTTTGAGAGATATGTCATCACGTCTTCCCATTTGCTTCTTTTTATGAACAAAGATCCATTCCCTGATATACTTTTTTAAAGCTTGTAACTTTTTTTTGAACCGAATCATATCGTTGCTATCATTAAAAGTAAGAGAGTTCCAGGTTTGAGACACCATCAAATCGAACCCACTAAAGTTGAGCCATGAATGATAGAAACGAAATGGGGTAGCTCCATAATCAACATTCAACTCTCGAAGGAGAATCGGACGATGATCCGACAAATGTCGATCTAAACAAATAGCGGAGCAATGAGGAAAGATAGAGAGAAACCCTTCTGAAACTAGAAATCGGTCAAGCTTCGTGAAATAGTAACCCTCTAGATTAATATCAATTAACCCCGAATTAGAAATAAACTCATTGAAATCGGCAGCCCCAGCCCTATTAAAAACCGAGCCCCTTCGCTCGTCGGCATTTCTAACTTCATTAAAATCTCCTAATACAAGAGAATCACCGTGCCAACGAGTGATTAAGGAAGAAATATAGTTCCACAGCAACCGTTTCTCCCGCCTCGGTTGAGGAGCGTAAATAGAAATGATAATCAGATTGGAGTTAGATGGAATCCAAGTACCTGCTATAGCAACGAAATTATCTGATATAATATGATAGTCTTTAGAAAAGACATTAGGATCCCACATGCAGAGGATGCCACCTGAATTGCCTAAGGCATCACTGGAAATGTAATCGAACCTGGAATTACCCCATATGAGTTTAACATCCATGGAAGAAATACTCTCCAATTTAGTTTCTTGAAGAGAAAAAAAATTCACCTTGTGCTTACTAATTAACTCCCTAGCCCAATCTTTTTTGGCCTTGGACCCGAGGCCTTGAACGTTTAACGAAAGGCAATTCATCGGATCACCTCAGAAACTCCTTGAAAACCTATAATCTTCTCCATATCTTTCAGACAACCGTCCATGTCATAACCCATGGCTTGACCCACTTTAACCATGTCGTCTAAGACTTCCAAAATGGATCCTCCTTTTCTCGAAACACGCTCTTTAGAACCAGTGCTATTATTACCAGAAAAAATTTGATCAACATCCTGATGAATGTCTTCCATAACTCTGGAATTTAGTCCCACAGATTGCCTTTGAGACGAGTTCGGACACTTATCATTTGCACTCTGGTCGTCCAAATTAAGGGTTTCATTCCTAGGAGTAAAGCCGGGAGGAAAAGGAATGCTAGGTTCTGTTTCATTGTGAAGCACCTTTTCACTCTTATGATTCCGTAAAGTCTCATAAATATTAAAAGGATCAGTAGATGGAGCCACCATATTCGGAGAATTAACCTGTTCCTGCTCCTTGTTCAAATTCCCAGTGTTCTCTCCAAAATAAGTATCCGAAACTACCTCTCCATCGCTTTCCATACCTTTATCAATGTTGTCACCTTTTCCTATACCTGAACTTTTGGATGATTCTGCATCAGAAAAGAAAATGGCCTCGTTGTCGACTTTAAAATTAGGGGACCAAACAAATAACTCTTTAGCCCGAATCACAAACACTTTCCCTTTAACAATTATCTTAAACCTCTCAAGGATATTATCTTCCTGGGAAGTTTTAATACAAATTCGTTTCCGAGCAAACAAGTCATCTTTACACTCTTCAATTTCCATAACCTGACCCCATTTAGACCCAATTTTATTAAAAGTAGCTCGCGACCAAGCGTGAATAGGCACACCCTCAATGTCAACCCAAACAATGCGATTCCTAAAGACGAAATCCGATTAGGCGTTGCACAGATTAGTGAACCATGATGCAACACCAGAATGTTTCAAGAATTTATCTTTAGAATTGATAGATTCCAATTCAATCATCACCCAAAAACCACCTAGGTAAGACAATTTCACATTGTGGAATCCCTCATTCGACAGAAGGTTGTATAAGTTTGGAATGGATAAAAAGTTTTTAGCTTCACCCATCACAAAAAAATCAAGGTCTCGGGAGACAACACAAGATTCATCCAAAACCAAAGCAGGCAATGAGTTGTGCCCTTCTTTAACAACACTAGCATAGGGTCCAGTATGAGCGTAAATCATACCAGGATTAGGTAGCTGAGAAGAATTACGAGATTGATTCAAGGGCTTATGATTTCGAGTGAATAGAACCTTATCCTCTTTGTTAACATTTCCCCCACTAGGAGTTGAAACATTAGCGTACACATGCGAACGCTGAAATCTGGAGATGTTAGCATGGAGACGAAATTTACCACTCCAAAGAGTGCATAGATTGTTAACCAATCTCTCCACGCTAAAAACGTTTATGAATTTAACAAATCCGAATCTCTTCCCTGATTTAGACCTCTTAAGAGGAATATAGGAATCAACAACATGACCGTAAACTTCACATAGATGGAATAAGTCTTTGGCCGAGCAAGAATCAGGAAAGTTCGTTACATAAATCGAAATCGATACCTTGGCAAGATCATCCTCTTTCGTTCTGAAACCGGATTTCTTTCTCGTAACCTCGTGCCAATCGTCGACACCCATGATAAACCGAAATAAGAAGATCTTTTGGATTGAAGGGAGATCGCAAAGAAAAACAAAGAAACTTTTCGATCCTTGAAACAAAACAATATAAACCTAACGATTAAAACGTCCTACCTTTGATGTCCCACTTTTGTTGTCCCGCCTATGATGTCCCACCACAAGGATGTACCACCTATGACGTCCCAACTATAGTGTCCCATCTATGGTATTCCATTCGGATCGCCAATAATAAGATTTAAAATTGGATTTTTGGATTAAAATGGATTCTGGGGATTAAAGGATGGTTTTTGAGAAGGTTTAGAGGTGGATCGGAAAGGGTATTGTTGGCGTTTGATCCCGCCGGAAAAGATCGGAAAAGGTCAACCGATTAGATCGGAAAAGGTATTAGTTATCTAGCAGAAAAGGTATATTTACAAATTTGCACCTATATTTTTGTCTTTTTTTCTCCATCAAATTTCTCTACAAAATTTTTCAATTTTGACTTTATTTTTAACCAATCAGACCATATGATTTTGTCTATGTGTCAAAATTAAGCGTTATGATTTGTCCAATTTTTTTAATAAGATTAAATCTCTACTACATATAGGGGACGTTTGGTATGATGGAATTGAAAGGTTAAAAACGAAATGAGAAAGATTTCCTTAGTTTAGTACATCAAAGAATGAGAATAGAGAATTAAAATATGATTCTTTGGAAAATAAATCAATTCTTTAAGAAAAGTGGAGAATGGTGAGAATCACCAACTTGAGAATAAAAAAACTATGTAAAAAAAAGGACAAATCATGTGCGTGGCACATGCTTTTCATTACGTGTTGTTTTCGTTAAAAAAAATTTTTTAAAAATTCTTACTTTTTAAAATCTTAATTTTTTAAATAAATTTAATTTCTTTTTTCGTACTTTTTAAATTTAACAAAAAATTATTTTTAAAAAAAATTAAGAAAAAATAAAAAAGTTAAAAATTTTTACGTTTTACTTCGATTTTTTTTACTTTTTTATTTTTTCTGAACTTTAAAAAAAAAATTTTTTTCGTAGAAAAAGAATTAGCTTTAAAAAAAATTAACATTTAAAAAGTACGAAAAAAATTTTAATTTTTTTATAAAATAAAGATTTTAAAAAGTTTGAAATTTTTTAAAAAAATTTTGTAATTTTTTTTTAATTTTTTACGAAAAATATATTTATAAATATAAAAAGTACGAAAAAAGATTTAATATTTTTTAAAAAATTTAGGATTTTACAAAGTACAAATTTTTTAAAAACATGATATTCCTCACATTGATTCTGTAATGGGTACCAAACATATGAATCTATCATATTTCTTGAGACCTATTCTCTTTCTTTACGATTTCATTCTTTACTTCATTTTCATTCTTTGCGATTCAGTCGTACCAAACGTCCCCATAAAGCATTTAACACCTTTTTTTCAACATCTCTTGGTGCTGTTTGTTTATTAAGAGGCTCTGAATCTGAATCTGATTCGCACATCAGAATCTGAATATTCGGTAGAAAAGTCTGAATCTGATTTTACCCATCTTGTATTTCCTTGTACACTGAAATATGTAGATGAGATCCTCGATTAGATTCGCTGTCACTCGAGTAAAGCCTCTGAGATCCAGATCGATATCTCTTAATCCCACTTGTCCTCCGTAGAGCTGTCCGTGCGCAGACGGCGCCTACTAATATCCATGCGTCCTCTATCCAACCAGGAAGACTGCCTCGCCATCATCATACAATTGCGCGCTTCCATACAATATCGTTTTGTTCCCCTAACCCTACCTAACATTCGATTGCCCCTTCGCATAAAATAATTTTTATTAAATAAAAAACAAATTTTATAATATAATCAATTTAAAGTCGGTTGAACCTTGACCCAGTGGCTCGACCAGGTCAGTTAAAAAACCGTTTCTTAAAACATTGATTAATATATTTTAAAGATTTTGTTGGATAAAAAATTTAACTTTATTTAACTCACATTAGTGTTGATGTTGTTGTTCAAATATATCTATTAATATCATGTTATACACAATATACGAGTTTAAATTTTAAATAGATTTTATATATGTTGTATTTTTAAAGTATAAAGTCTAGAAGGTATAAAGTCTAAAGAGGTATTTGTTTATATTCTAAAGTTGTTAAAAAATTATAAGTTTCATTTAACTCCATGTTATTTATTTAAAATTCAACCACTAAAGTTTTATTAATTACCTCATTTTTTTAAGTTTTGTTTTTCACAAATTTGCACCTATATTTTTATTTCTTTTTTTCTCCATCAAATTTCTCTACAAATTTTTTCAATTTTGACTTTATTTTTAACCAATCAGATCATATGATTTTGTCTATGTGTCAAAATTAAACGTTATGATTTGTCCAAATTTTTTTCTATAAGATTTAATCTCTACTACATATAAAAAATTTAACACCTTTTTTCAACATCTCTTAAAATCTTATTTAAAGAAATAACTCTTAATCTTTTAAAATCTTATTCAAGAAAATAATGTATCACATCAATATTTGAACTTTGATTGAAAATTTCACTACACGATTGAAAACTTTAAATCACACGATGGAAATCTTTGCAAATCTTACACTATTTTCTGAAGGTTAAACAACTTACCCTATTAAACTTAAAAACTTGCACTATTTTCGAAAGGAATTATACACGATTGGAAAGTATTGACTACCCTATTTTAAATTCGCATAGAAGATGACATGCTAATGTGTTGATTCATATCATTCATGTTTAGTTTCATTCACATAGAAGAAGATAAAAGAAGAAGAGATGGCAATTAAAAATGAAAAAAATGTTGACGATGATCTCGAGGTTGGTTTCTTTACATTGGTTTTTCGTAAATGGCGAGAACAACCATTACTGTTAAATCGATTTTTAGTTGCATGCGTTAAATAAATAAAATAATGTGTCGCAACCCCTTAATTTTGGACCTGTTTATAAATCGAATTTCAACTTATGACCCATTTTGTCTATGTTATGGCTGTTGCACGGTATGATCTTTTACTATAATCAACAATAATTTAAAGACGTCTCTAAATGCGATATAATTGTTTTTGCAGGTTGAGTTCTTTATATGTTTGGCATTGATGTTTATTGGCTATATGTTCCTGGGATGGTTTACGCCATTTATGTTCTCGTTTATATTAATCAAGATCGAGCTCAGCGCATTTGAATAACGAGTATGTTTAATAGCGTAAGATTGTAGTTTAAAGAACATTGTTAAAACTTAGAAAATTTGTCAACGTTTAGGTACATATCATTATGTATTCACATCTTTACTCATATATGTTAATCATCATTTGACCCAAGTCTTAATCAAAGTAACTTTTATTTTATATCGGATTTATGCGAATATTCATATAGTTTCAATATGTGTGATTTATTTATCGGTTTCAATACCCTTATTTGATTCATATGTAATTTTCTAGCTTCTTGCTAGTGGTTATAATAAAGTTGCCGTTTAAAAAAAAAAATTTGATGCCAATACGATATTTCATTTTGTGTTATTTGGGAAGATGAAACAAACAAGTGGACCAATGTAATTTTATTAAAAGTGGACCTCTTATCTCTTCTTTATCTCTATCTCTACTTCTCTTCTCCTCTTTTCTCTTCTTTACTTCTCTATCTCTACTACATATAATGGAGCTAGCTTCAAATCTTGAAAAGTGAAATGCTTAATCTATTTTAAGAAGGCTTAATACTGTTAGCCATATTATTTAGATTATGTTTGTATTTGGGCTCAAGCCCACATCTAGACTTTTCCAAGTAATTGTATATATTGTTACGTGATATGAGATAATAAACACACAGATTTACACAAACCTACATGGTATCAAGCCCAAACCCTAGTCGATCCTAAAAACCCTTCTCTCCCAAAATCAGTTGTCACTATCGTGCAAGGTCACGGTATCGTGCTTAGGTCACGATTTTTTTTGTTTTTGCTTTATTGGCGTGCAAGGTCACGCAGATGAGTATTGTGCAAAGGTCACGGTTCTTTGTTCTTGATTTCGTGCTCAGGTCACGAATTTGTTGTTCGTGCTAAGGTCATGAGCCAGTTATATTGGTATTATTTTGGTTTTCAACATCACGAGCCAGTTACTTTGGTTTTCAGTCCCATACAAAAAAAAATAAAAAAAATAACAAAAACCTTACCCTTCGACAGAAGACAGTGTTACTACCTTGTTCATCCAGTTGCTTTGTTTGTTGCATATTGATATCATCAAATAACGTCACATTTTACCATCATTTATCCTATGCATTTTACACACTTTTTATATAATTACTGCAAGATTAGATACTTAATTACTTAAAGTTTGTTATTACAGTGATTATTGAGTGATTTGTAAAAAGAAGCTAAAAGGCGCAAGTATTGGAGCTTAAACGAAGACATTTTAAGAAGACGTATATCTGACTACATACGCCGTATCCAGAATGGAAGATACGGCGTATCAGCGCCAGCTCAGCACAAAGATAAACGTGTATGTTTAAATCCCTATCTGGCGTATCACTCATCCTATATACGCCGTATCCAGCTGGTCGTCAGTCAAAGATCTGCAGTTAATTTGATTGATGGCAATTAATCTAAATTGATTCAAACGTAGCGCGTACTCCAAGGATCAAGACCCGATACGCCGTATCTGGACATTTTATACGCCGTATCCACTTGTCAACAGTCAAAGATACTGCATTTAATGCAGTCAACAGTCAAAGGTCCTGCACTTAATACAATTAATGGCCATCAATTACATTTAATACACGGTCAATTATTCAACTGATAACCAAGGAAACCCCATCAATACGCCGTATTGACTGCATTGAATACGGCGTATTGACCAATTTCCAGACGCTATAAATACAAGACCCTAAACTCAGTTTTAGGTGTGCAAGAAATTCCTAAACCACCAAGTCGATTCTCAGACGTATAGAAGAACCAAGAAGGTCAGAAATGAGCCCCAAGATCAGAGGAAAACTCTTGTAATCTTTGCACAACCGAATACGCGTTCGATTGAGGTTTCTTTATTTTAATCGTTCATATATCAAACCGTGTGTATTTTTACAATGACTATGGGCTGATACCTTTAAGTATCAGCCATGTTTATGAAGGTTTAATGTTTGGTTTGTTTATCTCGATTGTCTTAATTTATCGTTGTTGTTTAATTATGTTTATCGCCTCATACTTGTTTATGTGCTTGTACATGCGACCTATCATTCAACTGGGTCTAGTGAGACTTAACCAGTAATCTAGATGCCGGGATAGCTCTCCATGTTGTGTTCTATATGCCCGGACCAATAGGATCACAAATGACACCTTATCTTTTACCCTTTAATTATGAGCTTAGTTGGACCGGCAGGTGACCCGATAATTGTTCAGCGATCATGTTCTTAATTAATTGGTAATTGATTTTGGTGGTGGACTACCGGTATATAAAAAAACATCAAGCGATAAGTGGGTAAAGTCCCGATGGGCTAGGGTATTAACAGGATCACCACTGCTTTAATTCCCTATGATAGATTATAATTAGACTATAGGATGCTTTATGCAGGCACATTAATTGTGACAGGAATGTTCGTGTTAGGATGAATTATTGCCTAAGTTTTAAGAATGATATGCCACTTCAAGATAAGACTATCATTGCACTAATAAACAAACCTGCGTTTTATCGGATTAATCATGGTTGATATGTTTTCTTTATATTAGTATTTAACCGCTTTTCTATCGTTTGTTAATCTTCTTGCGTGTGCTTATTGGTTTACTTGTCACTAAAACCTTAGCTTAGATACCCAAACTCGTGCCAGCCTCTCAGGCTGAACCCCTCTTTATCATTCGCTTAGGTTTTGCATAAATTAGATAACTAAAATACTGATAAATTAGATAGTAACGCTCTCGCTTTTAGTGACCGACACCCTACTTACCAACGAAACTACCACCGACCGGGTACACTGCCCGTTAGAGTGTTGTTTTTAGGTTAAGTCGGCATAAAATAAATAGTAAAACTTGTTACATAAAATAACACCTATACAACGACACATCAAGTTTTTGGCGCCGCTGCCGGAGAGTGAAGTTGTTTAATTCTTATTTATTAGTGTTTTAGTTTAGTTTAAATTGCATAATTGTGTGTTTGTTTGTGTGTTTAATTTTCCTGCATTGTATATTTTGCATATTGGGTGCTTATGTGCATTGTTACAGCCTGCTATAACATTCTGAGTCGAATACTCAATACGGCGTATTCATCTTCTTGGATACGGCGTATAATTTTTTTTCAAACCAATACAGCGTATTCGACTCCATCATTAATATGGTATATTGCTACGTATGGTAAGATTTGGTATGATAAAGACGATCTCGACCCCTGATCCGTTAAAACCGAATTCCCAGCTATAGTCTTCAATGATACTTTGACATTGAATGAAACACCTTCTTGTGAACCCACGGTAAGTTCCCTTAACGATGACATTGAATTTAGAATTTCGTTTGACGAATCCGACGATGAAGATTGCACGGTAGTTTTTGACAAAAACTCGTTTTCTTATAAAATAATTTCTACCAATGATTTGAAAGCGGATTCGAAAAATGATAATGAAAAAGTCAATATGCCTTTATTTCCATCACCCGAGCCTGAGGTCAGTTATTTTGATGATTTAGACTTCTTTAAAGATTTTGAAAATGAATTTCCAGCCATTGTTTACAATGATGCTCTAACGTCTAAATCAGATTTCTTAACTGAACCAACTATAAGTCCTCAACATATCGATGAATTTAATTTGAAAGATGAAACATCATTGTCCGAATGTGATGAAGGGGAATAAAACGTCTTATACTTTAATGATCTATTTCCTTTCAACGTAATCTATCCCGATGACTTAAAATCAGATAAGGACAATGAAATTGATGAAATCGATATTGAGCAATCTTTGGGGGATATGTATGTTTTACCATTACCTAATGTAATAAATACCGATGATGGTGCCTATGCACTAAGGTCAAATAAGCTTTTGGAAACAAGTCATGATACATCTAATAAGATTTTCAAAACTAAAACCTTTATCAAGGAATTATGTGTTAATATCGTGACTTGTAACAATGGGATGCCATTCATTTTGTTAATTAAGAATTTGTATGTGCCATTTGGCATCCCGTTCGACCCCAAGTTGTTTTATAAGGATGGGATTAAATTGGGGAAAGTCTGACTTAAAGACTTTTCTGTAAACAAAAGTGCTTGCCGGGAGACAACCCGGAATGCATTTTTAATTTTATTATCGAGTCTGTCTTCCCAGATGGTCTATACGGCGTATCCAAACCCCATGGATACAACGTATTGACCTTCTGGACGTTATCCAGTCTTTATTTTTAGCACAGTCTGTACGACGTATTCATTAAATGAATACAACGTATACAGGTATCAATACAGCGTTTCCTTGGGTATGGATATGACGTATCGACTTCCTGTACAGTATTTAGTTTTAGTTTACTGTATTTTAACGAATACACCAGAGATGGAGTTGCACTTGTTTTCTTATTTGATACAGGATCTTGTTGAAACTATGATATGGTATATGATGAAAAAGACATATGTTGAACTTATTCGGGCATGCTGAAGCCCTAGTCAACACACTTTTTGCTCAAGGACTCATCTTGGAGAATTATCACGAGCAAAACATCAGGGGAGTTTTTCCGGATCTAATTTATATTCTTCTTTATTAATCATTATTTTTATCTATACAACGAGGACTTTGTAGTAATTTAAGTGGAGAATGGATGAAATTAGAACATACTTGTCTCTTTTTTAACAAATAACATGCCCATGGCTTAAAAAGGTCAAAATTTAAAAATTTCAGCATGACTTTTGTAAAAATCACTAGTTACATTACCTAGCGCACTATAACCCTTGATACATATTGTGAGAATTAAGCCTATTCCGTTTCCAACTGTCTACTAAATTCCACAAATTTATAAGTGTGCCGGTGATGTAGTGGACTTTAGAACTTGGCCTGGTATATCACTCGAGACCGCCATGATTAGTACTATGGATTTAGATGGAAGAACATGTTCAACTGATAAATTTCTAGGATTAAACCAAATAGCCTACATGTCGTAAAAATAACTAACTTCACTGGTTAGTTAACTCCCGTGTAACCCTTGATTACTCTCATTTTTAGAGTAAAATCCCCTAGAACAACCTGTTGAGCCATTCTTTTCTTTTTGTACACCATATTATATGTTTCGTTACACCTTTGCACCTTAGCCTACCGTGTAGATTAAGCCTATTTCTCTATGTTGCTAGTCGCTTTCGTGTAAAGTTTTGTATTTCCTGTGTCAAAGTGAAATTTTTCTATCTCTGTAATGGTCGGGAAATTGCACAATGCAATGGGAAAGTTATGTAGCTCGTAAGTTTTGCTACTTTCGCAATTATGAATTATGTCCGAAGAAAAGTATTACAAGGAAAGATTATCCGGACGAATTATGAAAGTGAAGACGGTGGAATCAAACCGAGGTTTATCATGTATTGTTTTAGAAAAAGAAAAAAAAGAGAGAGAAAGAAGGAAGAAAAATAGCCAGTTCAAAAGAATTTATACCAAAGGAATCAGTTAGAAGGATCGATTATTCGTTGATACGTTACAAAAATCAACGATGTAAAGTTTTATAAAAAGTGGCCGATATCACCACTTGATGTAAGGGAAGTTGACCGTTATGGGAACATCAACTTAGGTTGTCATTGTCATTTCTATGATCGAGGCATCTGTCTATATGTTTGAGTCTTTGTCATGGAACGGTCGGGGGAAAGTTACTAGCAACCGTACCTTATTTGTTGGCTTAATCTATTTGTTTTGTGAATTTTATTTAACAACCATTTTGCTTTCCTTTCCTGATAATTAACCTTAGGATCCACTCGAATGAGGATGTGTTCGAGCGTGTGTGTCTATCCCGTGGAAGTTAGAAGCTCCATACCCTATATCATTCTCCTAAAAAAGAGTGATTTAACCCGAGCCTTCTAATAATTACCCAATTTATCCTTTGACTTGTTCTTCCTTAGCTTTAGCGTTGGAGATGTGTATCCATGCCAAGCTTATGATACGAAACTAATCACGACCGAGCAATTGAGCGTACTACTTAAATGTTGCACCCTAGATTAGTTGAGTGATCTGAGTGTTTTCATTTCCCATTTCATGAGGAGCTTGGTTATGTACAAAGTGATTAGAACAAAACGATGCTTAAATGGAAAATCCTTAACTTCGGTGAGGACACATTTTCATAAACTGAACTTTTATCTAAGGTCTACTTGAGGACAAGTAGGATTCAAGTGGGGGGATATTTGATATCATCAAATAACGTCACATTTTACCATCATTTATCCCATGCATTTTACCCACTTTTTATATAATTACTGCAAGATTAGGTACTTAATTGCTTAAAGTTTGTTATTGCAATGATTATGGAGTGATTTGTGAAAAGAAGCTAAAAGGCGCAAGTATTGGAGCTTAAACAAAAGACATTTTAAGAAGACTTATATCTGACTACATACGCCGTATCCAGAATGGAAGATACGGCGTATCAGCGCCAGCTCAGCACAAAGATAAACGCGTATGTTTAAATCCCTATCCAGCTTATCACTCATCCTATATACGCCGTATCCAGCTGGCCGTCAGTCAAAGATCTGCAGTTAATTTGATTGATGGCAATTAATCTAAATTGATTCAAATGTAGCGCGCACTCCAAGGATCAAGACTCGATATGCCGTATCTGGACATTTTATACGCCGTATCCACTTGTCAACAATCAAAGATACTGCATTTAATGCAGTCAACAGTCAAAGGTCCTGCACTTAATACAATTAATGGCCATCAATTACATTTAATACACGGTCAATTATTCAACTGATAACCAAGGAAACCCCATCAATACGCCGTATTGTCTGCATTGAATACGACGTATTGACCAATTTCCAGACGCTATAAATACAA
>BQNB010099364.1:5218-24942 GCA_026074375.1 Tanacetum coccineum
TCGACATCAACCACTTCCGTCACTTTCTAGTTACTCTTGAAAACCTTTACCCAATGGATGATGAACCCATGTGGGCTGCTAACCATGTAGTCGCTTCGACTCCTGGTTCTGCAATCACTATTCCTGAAACTGCTAATGAATTTTGCTATCAAAGGTTACCACTTGACTCTTGTCAAAGGAAACCAAGTTGATGGAAGAACCAAAACTGATCCTCATAAACATATTTACGAATTCCTTAGAATCTGCGATATGTTTAAATACAGAGATACTAAAAATGAAGTTGTTCGCCTAATGATGTTTCCCCTATCACTCACTGGAGAAGCAAAAACATGGCTAGACGAACTCAACGAAGGAAGTATTAAAACGTGGGATGAACTTCGAACCGCTTTCATTAGCCGATTCTTTCCCCCCCAGCCATTTTCGATCGACTCCTCGGAGAAATCAGTGCCTTTTCTCAACATGAAAACGAATCTCTAACCGATGCTTGGCTTCATATGAAGGAAATGCTCCAAAATTGCCATGGTCACAATCTGTCCAAAGGCAATATTCCAAGGGGCATACTATAATTAAAAATCTTTTATCACTAGGTCTCAGCGAAATAACCCAAGAAGTTCTAAATGCCGCAGCTGGTGGTATTTTCCTCTATAAAACACCAAATCAAGCTTATCAGCTTCTGGAAGATAAAGTCTTACTCAAGCTCGACTGGGCTAAAAATCAAAAAACAAATCATCTCTTAAAAAACGTTGCTTTCGCGTATGATGAAATTTTCGGTAGCAGTAATTCTAATATTGACAAAATTATGGCTACGACATAGATTGCCATGGGACTTGAAAATGGTTGCTCATTTTAAAGAACTCACACCCATGCTAAAAAAACAACAAAACCCGATCTTGATAAAGATAATATACCTTTGTCCCTGAGAAGAAGAGCCAAATTATTGCAAACTTTTCATAGACTCATTTTTTATATAATGATTATCAGTAGACCGAGACTCGAATCGCGATAATGGCGTTCAACGAAACGAATAGTAGTCCAATCGAGACACTACCGATCCCAATACCGATGATAAACATACGATCTTTTCAAAAACATTTACAATTTCATGAAATCTCACAATCGACCAAACACTTTCGTCAAAAAAACAATTTATGGATCTCAAAAACCAACTCGAAAAACCGTTGCAAAAAATAATCAAAGCTTCAATTCAATAACCTTTGAAACAGTTTGACAGACTTTGATAACAAGAAATTTGGGCCTTTGGATCTCTTCCTAGTAACACTCAACAAACCAAAATCTAATGCTACCAACACCACAATCTTGCAATGTGAATGGGAATGTGTATTCACAAGAAGTGGTAATCTTACAACTACCCGTTAATCCAATATCAACAAAACCATTCTGGAAACCCTATCAATTTCAATAGCGACTGAAGAAGCGATGAACCGACACCACCAACCGAAAAACTCAAAATTCAAATCAGACAAAAAGTGACTCTGTTACCCAAAACCTACAAACCAAATTCCGATCATCAACGTCTAGGAAAGAGAAAATGGTCAGCTAAATACGGAAAAAATTTCTCGATTTGATCGAGTGTCCGAATCAAGTACCTCTTTTCGATGTCTTGGCATGGAATTTCAATAATTATGGGAAATTTCTCAAGGAACTAATAAGCAACAAACACAAAATCAAACAAATCATGCAAACATGGACCTAAACAACCTTAACTATTTCAACCCGCTACTGAAACCAAACACGGCTTACAGGATCTTGAATTTTTTTGTGAGGCTACAACATCATACCAGCAGACATTAAAGAATGCAGTAAGCCTGAGATTCGGACAAATCACAAATTTTGAAGTTCTTGGTATGTGCTTAAATACACATACTTTTTACCTAATAAAACGACCCCAAATGACCAAAAAACAGACATAAAATGCCAAAAATACGCTTGTTTTGTGTTATTTACTGTGCAGGTATCGGATATCAACATTAGGACAAAAACGAAGCTAAAACCAACAAAACCAAGCACGGGAATAGAAAGAGCGTGAGAAAACCGAAGCCAAAGGCGAATTCATCTTAATCCCGGCCTAAATTCCATAAACTAGCCCATTTATATTTAAAAAGTCCAAAGTACACTTAACAATCTGTTAAGTTATTACATTGAAGGTCCTTGAGTTTTTCATTGTTAGTCCTTAAGGACTAACACTGCTAGTCCTTGTAACCTTTCACCATTAGTCCTTGACACTTTACACCACTAGTCCCTAAACCTAACAAACCCCTAACCCCGTTATCCCTTTTACCCTGCTCAAACTTTATAAAAAACCCATTTTACCCGCTAAACCCAAACACTATTCACCATCTCTTTCCCTCTTTTTCTCTGCAACCAGACAAACCCTCTCAACCCTACTCAAAACCCCACCCCAGAAGAGGACAACCACCTTGGCAATCCTATGTTCTCTGATTGGACAGAATAACAAGGACTAAATCAAGGGTTCAGATTGCAAGGGTTGGTGAACAAGAAAATTGGATGGCTTAGATTCAAAATGGAAAGCACTTCTCTCTTACTCCTCACAAAAGAAGCACAACTCTCATACAAGAAGCACATCCCTGTGCCTTTCACTAGCTTATAAATAGGAGCTTATTTCCTTTATAAAAGGGGATGTAATGTAGGAGTAGTGTAGGAGAGTTTAAAACTTATTTGTCATTTACTTTAATGTATTTTCCCTTTTAAATCTTATACTAAATTTCAGTTTTAATATAAGTTCAATTTTTATCAATTATTTCTTTTAAATTTCTATTTTTAATCTTATGCAAAATTGTTTAAAATGGTGTTGGATATTACTAAACAAGCTCATATAAGCTCTCTTGTATTCATGTGTATCTTAGACAAGCTTTTTCAAAAGCTTATCTAAGCTTTCATATAAAATTCACCAAAAAAAATATTCTACAGCTTTTTGGATGATAAGCCAATATTGGATGGGCTTATGGACCTCACCAGCTTGTTCTAAACAAGCTGGAGCTTGTTAGATAAGCTCATAGAGCATTGATATCCCTGTTTTAAGCAAGGGAAAGTTGTAAGTGTCACTTTTCAATTCTATAGCTTATTTATAGCTTAATTCGTCCTAGCTTATTCTTTGTGCTTTTTCCTGCTTATTTCTGCTTAATAATGCTTATTGTTACTTGTTAATGCTTTTTTGATATGGTTTTCAGCTTATATGTTACAGTTTAAGTGTTCTCATATAATCTGCCTAGTTTAGCTTTAAACTGCTTATTCTTGTTCAGCTTATTTACTAGCTTAATCTGCTTAATACTTGCTTACTGTCTTATAATAGTAGCTCTAATAGTTTAGTAGCTTAATTTCTAGTTTTCATTGTTATTTGATCATGCTAGTCTAAAATCTGCTCAAAACAACCAAAAAGCTTAGCTTATTGGTTAAGTGCTTATTAGTTTAAAATTTTTGTTCAAAAGCTTTCTAAATAACCTAAGCTTTATCTGTTTTTCAAAAACTTGTGTGTTTTAAGGTTTAAATCAGCTTAAAATAGGTTTTATAAGTTTTAAATGGGTGTTTGGTTTAGCAGACTCAACCAAGAGTCAAGTCTGCTAAAGCTTGAATTGGTTTCTAAGTTGTTGGGATTCAGAGCTTCTACACTTAGTACTGCTAGTTATAGTTAGTTAGTACTACCGGTATACTTAGTACTGGTAGATAAGTAGTTAGTACTGCCAGTACATTGTTAGTACTGCCAATATATAGTTTGTACTGTTTGTATTATATAATTAGTACTGCTTAAATGATACGCATGAGTTATATTAGGAATAGATATGCATGATCACTTGACGCATTTTGTAAGCCCATTAGGGTTTTCCTTAGTGTATAAAAGGAACCCTACAACATAGTTAGAGATATCAGTTTTCACATCAAGTTTTCATAGTTAGTTATTCTGTAACCTAGGCAGAATACTTGCAATCAATATATATTCAAAGTTTAGTATACATTGTTCTTCTTAGTATTACAAGTTAAATTCCGCATAACTTGTAGTATTCATAATCATTGTTTCTCATATAGTTAGTTTGAATCTATTCAAGTTAACTAAGCCTTAACAAGCTAAGAAGATCTATTCATTAGGACTCACAAGTGGTATCAGAGCTTGTAGAGAAACTCTGAATAAGAAGAACTCAACCAGATCTAGAACTCTACCTACAATACAAGATGTCTGGTGAAGAACCTGCACCACAGATGGCACCAGTGGAATCTCCTCATGTGGTGTCTTCTGTAAAACTACCTATCCTCAAGAAAGGTGAATACACCCTTTAGAGCATGAGGATGGAGCAGTACCTCACAAACACTAATTATGCATTGTGGCAAGTAATCATGAATGGTGATGAACCTGTGCAAACAACAAAATATGAAAATGGTGTTGAAACTAAAATACCTTCAAAGACTGCTCAAGCACTATTACAAAGACAAAGAGAAAGAAAAGCTAAAAGTATTTTGCTTTTGGCTATTCCTGATGAATATCAACTGAGGTTCCATGGTATACAGGATGCAAAAACTCTGTGGGCTGCTATCAAGAGTAGATTTGGTGGTAATGTTAAATCTAAGAAGATGCAGAAGAATGTCTTAAAGCAACAATTTGAAAACTTTTCTGTATTTGACATAGAAGGCCTAGATAAAGCATATGATAGGTTTTAAAAACTTATCAGTCTACTAGAAGTTCACGGTGCAGCTGTCTTTAATGAAGATTCGAATTAGAAATTCTTAAGAGCTCTACCTTCATCATGGAATAATGCTACTCTAATTATGAGGAACAAAACTGGTATAGATGATTTGGATATAAATGACCTGTATAATAACCTTAAAGTGTTTGAAGCTGACATTAAAAGTTCATCTGGATCATCTTCAAACTCTCAGAATGTAGCCTTTCTCTCTGTAGAAGACACTAACATTATTAATGAAGTTAAAATTGCTAATGGTGTTTCTCCTGCATCAGGCCATAATTCTTAGGGACAAGCCTCTTTATCATCATATACTGATGATCTAATGTTCTCATTCTTTACTAATCAGTCAAATAGTCCACAACTGAATGATAAAGACTTAAAGCAGATTGATCATGATGATTTGGAAAAAATGGACCTTAAATGGCAGGTGGCCATGCTTTCTATGAGGGTAAAGAGATTCTATAAAAATACTGGAATAAAGTTAATCTTTAATGGAAAAGAACCTGTAGGTTTTGACAAAACCAAAGTTGAATGTTTTAACTGTCATAGAAGGGGCCATTTTGCCAGGGAATGTAGAGTAACAAGAAATCAAGGGACAAGAATGGAGATGAAAGGTATAGGAGCAAGGACAACACCAGAAGGACTGTACCAGTGAAGACCTCTGATGCATTGGTTGTTCAGGACAATGCTTTGATTGTCCAAGATGGACTGGGATATGATTAGAGTTATATAGCTCAAGATGAACTAACTGAATTTGCTCTTATGGCCTACACTTCAGGATCTGACACAAAGGTACAATCTTGTTCTAAAAACTGTGTTAAAACATATAAAAAACTTCAAAAATAGTTTGATGAACAAAGACAAACTCTTTGTAAGGCTAATCTAGAAATAGTAGCTTATCAGTTAGGCCTAGAATCTGTAGAAGCACAATTAATTGTTCATCAGAAAAATGAAGCTGTCTATGAGGAAAAGATTGCAGTATTAGAGTTTGAAGTAAAAGATAAAGGTAATGCTGTCACTAGACTTACAAATCAGTTAGAACAAACTTTAAAAGAAAAAGAAGATTTGAAAGCTAAACTAGAACAGTTTGAAACATCTTCTAAAAACTTAAATAAACTGATTAATAGTCAATTAAGTACTAAAGATAAAACTGGTCTGGGTTATGGAGATCAATTGAATGAAAGTGATAGTGAAGTAATAAATAGTGTCTTTGATAGTCGTTCAAGTGATGGTGATGACAATCAAACAAATGATAGGTTCAAAAAGGATAATGGATATCATGCTGTTCCTCCTCCTTTAACTAGGAACTACATGCCTCCACTTGCTGACCTATCTTTTGCAAGATTGGATGATTCTGTTTATAGGCCTACAACAAATAAGACTAGTGCTAGTGTGTCTCAAGTTGAAACAAGTATCACCCCACCTAGCAATACTAGTGTAGAAATGCCTAGAGTTGAATCTGTTAGGCCTAGTGGAGTTATCATTGAAGATTAGGTTAGTGATGATGATGAGGATATTTTTCAATCTAATGATGTCCAAACAACAGTCAAACCTAGTTTTAAAAAGATTGAGTTTACTAAAGCTAGGAATGAACCTGTTAAATCTGATAAACAAGCTGTAAAACCTAGGATGGTCACTTAATCTCCTAAGGTAGATAGAAAAGATTGGAATGGGAAGATGACTCAAAAACTAGGGTTAGGTTTTGGGTTTACTAAGAAAGCTTATTTTGTTTGTGGAAGTCACAATCATCTAATAAAAGACTGTGATTTTCATGAAAAGAGAATGCCTAAAGAATATGTTTTGGGAAAGGGTACTGGTCATAGGGAAGTTAGTCTAATTTGGAACAACACTCAAAAAATAAATCATCAAAACAAATTTGTTCCAACTGCAGTCTTAACCAGGTCTGGAAGAATACCAGTTAGTACTGCCAAGCAGTATGTTAATACTGCTACCCTTAAAAATAAAGTGAATGTTTCAAAATCAAAAATAAATACTTTTTCTAAGTCACATTCACCTATTAGAAGGCCTTTTTATAAATCAACAGTACTTAATACCAGGGTTTCAAAAGTAAAAGTTAATACTATTAAAGTAAATGGTGTTAATACTGCTGGGCAAACAGCAGTTTGTACTGTTAAGGAAAATGGGGTCACTGCTGTTAAGGCCTCAGCATGTTGTGTTTGGAGACCTAAAATAACTGATTTAAACAATGGCTCCAAAGACAATAGTGGATCATGGATCTCAAAAAGAG
Organism: Tanacetum coccineum; assembly: GCA_026074375.1. Classification (NCBI taxonomy): domain Eukaryota; kingdom Viridiplantae; phylum Streptophyta; class Magnoliopsida; order Asterales; family Asteraceae; genus Tanacetum; species Tanacetum coccineum. The sequence goes on from BQNB010099364.1 coordinate 12,182, forward strand.
TAAATTATATTGATCTACAAGGCAGGCTCAAGTCAGTAGTGGCTTGGGTCCCCAAGAGAAACTGACTCTCTTATTTTTGTGTAGGGGAATCCACAACAAGCTTTAAAGTACAAATGAATGTTTGACATTGGATGCTCCAGGAATATGATAGGGAACAAAGCCTTACTTACTGACTATCAAGATATTGATGGAGGTTTTGTTGCCTTTGGTGGAAGTACTAAAGGTGGTAAGCTAACAAGTATAGGTAAGATAAGAACTAATAAAATAGACTTTGAAGATGTGTTTTTTTGTAAAGGAACTAAAGTTTAATCTTTTCTCAGTCTCACAAATGTGTGACAAGAAAAATAGTGTTCTTTTCACTGAAACTGAATATCTTGTTTTGTCTCCTGACTTTAAACTAATTGATGAAAGTCAAGTATTGCTTAGAGTCCCCATGCAAAACAATATGTATAACTTTGATTTAAAGAATGTTGTTCCTTTTGGAGATCTAACTTGTTTATTTGCAAAAGTCACAATTAATGAGTCTAAGCTATGGCATAGGAGGCTGGGTCATGTGAATTTTAAAACAATGAATAAACTTGTGAGGGAAACCTTGTAAGAGGTCTTCCTTCAAAGAATTTTGAAAATAACCATACTTGTGTTGCTTGTCGGAAGGGAAAGTAACACAAAGCCTCCTGTAAGACCAAACATGTGAGCTCTATCAGCCAACCTTACAGATGTTGCATATGGACTTATTTGGACCAACATCTGTAAGGAGTATCAATTATAAGACCTACAGCCTTGTAGTGACTAATGACTTTAGTATGTTTAGCTGGGTTTTCTTCTTAGCCACTAAGAGTGAAACTAGTGGGATTCTTAAGAAATTTATAACAAAAGTAGAAAACCAATTAAACCATAATATTAAAGTAATCATGTCTGATAATGAGACAGAATTCAAAAACAGAGAAATGGATGAATTCTGTGGCCAAAAAGGGATAAAAAGGGAATATAGTGTTGCCAGAACACCATAACAAAATGGAGTTGCTGAGAGAAAGAATAGGACCCTGATTAAGGCAGCTAGGACTATGCTAGCACACTTACTTCTACCTACAGTATTTTGGGCTGAAGCAGTTAATACTGCTTGTTATGTCTTGAATAGGGTTCTAGTGACCAAGCCTCATAACAAGACACCCTATGAACTTATTATTGGCAGAGCACCAAGCATAAGTTTCATGAGACCTTTTGGATGTCCTATTACTATCCTAAATACCCTAGACCCTTTAGGCAAGTTTGATGGGAAGGCTGAGGAAGGATTTTTAGTTGGGTACTCTGTTCATATGAATCCTTAGAGCATGGATTAAAGGGAGGTTCTTTGTGTACATATGTTGGTTGAGTTGGTATAGAAGGATATATTTGATGGCAAGTCTCTTAATACTGCTGAGCTTAGTTGATACTACTGGGTAAAACTTTGTACTGCTGGTACAAATGTTAGTACTGCTAAGGATCAGTTAGTACTGTTGTGTATATATGTATTGGCGGTGCTGATAAAAGTTTAAGGGAAGGATATTGCTCATATCATGGATGTCTTTTCAGTGTTGGTTATTCACCACACAATAAATGGTTATCAATTCACCATGTCTAACAGACAAGAAAGAATTTGCTATTCCAGGGCAAACGACAACTGGTAAAGAATTCTCAAATCCATTGATGGCTGATAGTTTGCCAAAAACTATACTTCCAACTAAAGCTTTTGGGATGACTTGAGGTTAAATTTAGGAAGAAATGGGTCAAAAGTAGTATTTTGATTTGGTTAACAGTTTTTAACTTCTATTCATGGGTTATGCATAAATATAGATCCTCATGAATTCTCACATGTCTATCTAGTTATTTCTAGTGTGTTTGTGATGAATAGAGGCATGTTGTTGCATAACTATTGGAGAAAAGGTTAATACTGCTAGGCAAATGATGGGCAAAAATATTCGTACTGATAGACCAAAGTTAATACTGATAGTGTTAACTTAATACTGCTAGGTTACCGTTAGTACTGTGATATGTGTAAAAACACATATCCAATTTATATCAAAAATGGCCCTAAAAAGACAAAATTGTGCTTAAAATGCTTAAATATTGCCTGTTTTGTCTTTGTGATTGTGTAGGTACGGATATTGCAAAAATCTAAAGAAAACGGTCAAAAACCGGACAAACACGGACACGGGAACGGAAGAGCACGCGAAGAGCCGGGAGAAAGCTTCAAAAGTCAAAAGTGGTCAACTCAAGTTTACCTCTGGTCAACTTAAGTCAAACCACAAAAATTATACACTTAGTATTTTTGGAAATACTAATTGATTAAAAATTTGTCATGATAAAATTCCCATTGAGGAGGAAAAAATTATACCAGATATAGCATGGAAACGATTTATTCAGATTTCGATAGCTCCCCTTTAACAGTATATGTGGGATACCAATATTTATTAAAACTTGACATTAGAATGAAGAATTGATATGACACCACAAAATGTTGAAGACGGAGTGAGATGCCTAGTGACAGTGTATATTAAATAATTGACATTATTTGTTTTCCCACATTTTAATTTCAACAGAATGTGTTTGATACATAAAATTGGACAGTTATGAGATGTATCCGACACATTAAAAGGCTTTGTTTTAAAAAGCTCCCCCTCGGAAATTGATTCACATTAAATGACATTCTACGAACTACAATTCTTTGAAAATTATTCGAGGAAGGGAGTATTGAACACACAATTTTACAAATATCACTTTTTATGGAAAAATAACCTCAATTTATATTGTAGACATTTTGACATTGAAAGTTCTTTTGAAAATTGATGTTCAAACGATTTTTAAAAACATGATAGAAAATTTCTCTTCTATTTTTTGTGTAAGCGCACTGAAGCGTTACACTTTCCCTTTTACATTCGGGTACGTGTTATGCACTGAAATGTACATAAGTCATGAGAAAAATTAGATATGACATGTTTTGAAAAGCATTTTGAAACTCTCGCTCGAAACTTCTTTTCACGCCCGTGTCGATGTTAAATCACATTTCTAGGTACGTAAAGTTACCGATTCCAAGAGACATGTCTGAGAAGATTATTTTTGGAATTTTGGTATTTTTCTGTTTTTATATTGTTTTTCTAGGTTTTTTATTTTTCTTTTTTTTTCAAAATTTTTATTAAATCAAAAATACAGATAGTTAAAAATATTACAAATTGATGTTTGTTGGATCCAAGCAGATCAATTGCCAGAACCTCCAGTTCAGCTGAGTCAAACATTCTCATACCGAGTCGTCTGACTGATTTTAAACCTGTTTTCCGATAAAGCTTTAGTAAACAAGTCAGCTAATCTGGTATTCAGTTCCGCAAAGAATAACTTCAACAATACCCTTTTCTAACTGTGCCTTTAGATGTGGATATTTGACATCAATGTGCTTCATACGGGAATGCTAGACTGGATTGCATGAGATGGCTATGGCTGCTTGTGAGTCACAATACATAGGTATTTTATCAAAGTGAAAGCCATAATCTATGAGCTGAGTTCTCAACCAGAGAACTTGTGCACAACACGCAGATAGAGACACATACCCCGGGCCTTTCTGCTGGAAGACATTGAAGTGCAGTCCTGCTTTTTGGATGACCAGCTGAGTAACTTATCACCACCAAGAAATTGTATGCCACCAGATGTGGTCTTACGTGAATCGAGATAGCCCGCGTGATCCGAATCTAAAAAAGCAGTTAGTCGAAAAAAAACCCCCCCCCCCCTGGTGTCTTCGGATACCAGAGACCTCATGTTATGGGAGTCTTTTAGGTTGCCAAAATATCCGTTTAACCGCAATGAGATGTTTACTCAGTTAGTTTCGCTGATAACGAGCACCAATACAACATTTTGCCTGTACAATATCTTGTTCTACTTGCTGTTAGGTTACATAAGTGCTCCGCCTCATACTATGATATTTTGTTTGGTCGACCGAAGTACCACTCAAGTCAACATCTAGGTATTTTGTAGCCATTGGAGTACCAATGCTATCACATGAGGTCATACCATGCTTTTTAAGTATCTCTTGAGCATACTTAGCTTGGTTTATAAAGATACCAACAAGGAGATTGGTGTCTGAATCCTAAAAAGAATTTAAGCTCCCCCATCTTAGACATATCAAAAACTTGCTGGCATTAGTTTTACAATCGTGTGAAAGTTTTGGGTTCGTAGAACCAAAAATTATGTCATCAACGTAAATTTGCACAAGCAATATGTCTTTCCCATGTTTAGTTATGAATAGAGTTGGATCAATAGAACCTTTTGAGAATCCTTTGGATACCAGGAATTTGGAGAGTTCATCATACCACGCTCTTGGTGCTTGTTTGAGTCCATATAATACTTTCTTGAGACGGTAGACTTTGTTAGGATGATATGGGTCTACGAATCCATCTGGCTGGTTTACGTATACTTCTTCCTTCAGAAATGAAATGTTGTTTTTCATCCTATTTGGTATACTTAAATGATTTGTGAGAGCATACGCAATGATCCATGCTACAGACTTCCAACTAGCAAACTGGTGCAAATGACTCTTCGAAATTAATTCCTTCCTTTTGAGCATATCCCTTAGCCACAAGACGAGATTTGTTACGAATGACAGTATTTTCCTCATCACGTTTGTTTTTCCAGAGCCACTTTAAGTTAATGACATTTTTGCAAAGTGGTCTGTCGACTAATTCCCTACTTCTTGTACGATCAAACTTATGAAGTTCTTCCTTGCATGGATTCAATCATACAGATCAGCCATGGCTTCTTTGATGTTCTTTGGTTCGGTTCGACTCACGGTGAGTGCGAACATACACATCTCGCCATCTGTTTCTAGCTGACGTCTTGTTCTAATTGATTGAGAAGGATTTCCAATGACTTGTTCTAATGGATGATCTTTTGTCCAACGTTGTGCGGAAGGATGGTGTTGATAGAAAGTATGCATGTTTGACGAATCAACATGACGAAGACAGATGTTCCAACTTATTCTTTACTGGTGTACTAAAGATGTTGATAAATTCATCGTCGTCAAATTATGCATTTTTAGTATTGGTTTCTGCTTGAATAATGTTCTCAGGTGCAGTGACAGTTGGTACTTGAGTTGGAGTTTGATGTGTTGATTGAATGTTCAATGGAGGTGGATCTGCAACATCGGTTGTTGTAGAAGTGTGAGTTGTGTTATGTTGTTGACGTTTATCGGGATTATCAGCAGCATGTACAACGGAAGACTTTGACACAACAGGAGAAGTTCCATTGAGTAATTCACTAAACATCGGACTATATAGCAATTCCAGCTCATTTGACGTTGTTACTGTCTCAGCAATTTGAGGAACATTTTTCCTTGACTTTGTGGACCGGGGACATTAAACTGTTCTTGTTCAAGTACCGTTGTCGAACATTGTGGAACCGGGTCAGAATTGACGTGATCTGACGCCATTTGAGGCATTCGTCAAAGTTAACATGAATTGTTTCAACTATTATTCTTGTTCTCTTGTATAATACCATATAAAGCCTTTGACTGAGTAGATATACCCAACAATAAAATACATGCTCACCTTTTTCCTTCATTTTTGTCCAAGATTTTCACCATCTCTGACGATGTAGCAAAGAGAACCAAAGATGTGAAAGAACTTGACTGACGGTTTCCGGGCATTGATGATATGATAAGGAGTTTTCTCATGTCGAGGAATTACAAGTGAACGGTTTTGAGTAAAACATGTGGTTTGCAATTGCTTAAGCCTAGAGAACAAGGAAACTGTTGCGGCGCTTAGCATTGTTCGAGCAGGCCTCAACAGAGTACGGTTCGTCTTTCGGACAACGCGACTTTGTTTTGGTGTTCGAGCAGTTGACGTTTGTGTCAATAATGTCCTCTTTTGCAAAGTTTGCATGAAGTGTTCTTATTAAGATATTCAGTGCCTTTAGTCAGTTCGAAATGTTGTATACTTGAGCATGAAGGCCATATTGGACAAGTGTGAGGGAAATTAATGAGAACTCCAGGTGTTTCGTCCTTTGGACCTCAGAAGTGAGTCCAGGTCCATGTATATCGGGAGTAGTCATCAACAATTACGAGAACATATTTCTTTCCATTAATGCTTTCTACCCGCATTGGACCACATAAGTCCATGTGTAGAAGTTGTAACCGTCTTTTTGAGCTCGGGGTAGTCTTAGTGTGAAAAGACTTTCTTTTTGCTTTCCCCAGCTCACAAGAAGAACACAGATGATCTTTGACGAATTTCAGCTTTGGAAGGCCATTCACAATATTATTCTTTGAAAGCAAGTTGATGGTGTCGAAGTTTAAATGAGATAGACGACGATGCCATAACCATGCTTGAGACGATGTTGCTTTAGCCATTAAGCAAATTGGATTGGGAGTTGTTGAGTCTTGCAGAGAAATGGAATACAAATCTGTGCCACGAGAACCTGTGAGAAGATCATTTCCCTTCAAATCACGGATATAACATGTAGACTTCCGAAAAGCAACTTCCAAATCCGCATCACAGAATTGACCAACGGAGAATAAATTGTGATTAAGCCCTTCGACGTAATAAACCCTTTTGATAGTAATCGTTCCTTGAACCAGATCTCCATAGCCAAGAATTGGTGCAATTTGATCATTTCCAAACTTGACCGTTCCCAGAAATTTCTCCACAAAATTAGTTAGAAGTTTGAGATTTCCGGTCATGTGCTTTGAGCACCCAGAGTCGACGATGAATAGAATGATCTCTACGAGCTGCAAAAGAATTAGAAGACAATGGAGTATTGGACACAGTGGAACACCTAGGAGTCTTATGTTCCAAAATATTAGCAGTTCTAGATGCATTTCCTAGAGGCATACTAATGTTTGGGTTAACATTTCCTTTTTGAGACTTAGGTTTCCAATTATATCCGGGTGGAGTATACTTAGGATACCACCAACTGCATGTCTTACTAACTTGCTCATATAACTTCCTAGTTATGTTTCTAGATTTCTTGACAGTGGAGTCTGTTGCAACGGTTTTCTTACTGGATGTTGCAACAGATTGGTTCACATTCTGCTTGGGTTCTCTAGTACTAATAGGCACAGCCATTGGTTGTCTAGTCCTAGAATTCACGCCATTGATATAATGTAGAACACACAAATCATGATTTTCATTCAGCACACATTTTCCACAAGTAACACAGACAAAGTTAACATTCAAGGTCTTAGCATTCAAACTGTCATTACACGCAGTTACAGACGTTTTATTATTAGAAAACTTAAAATTCCTACGGTGGTCTTCTACTTTTTGCTCCTTCCCTTGACTATTGTTAGACATGACTCTATCTTCCAGTTGATTGCTCTTAAGCTGTGGTCTGCTAACACTAGTAGTGGGAATTACTCCTGTAGAGAAAGACACGCGTTTGTTAGGTTTCCTAATGTCTTGATGCAACTGAGGTGTTCTAGTTTGATTAGGCTTTGTGTGCACTTTATACATTCCTGGTGCAATCACATTTGTGTTCTTGACAATTGGCAACATATTCTGAGGCAAAATTTATGCAGTGACTGGTTTTGAAAAATCATTGGACACATTTTGTGTGGTAACTGGCTTTGACTTTGAGAAATCTTTCTTTGCAAGAGAATCTGAAAAAATAGCTGGTTTACCTAAAATGGATTGTTTTTTACTTTTAAAAGCATTCGGTTGTCGAATAACCAATAATTTTTCAAACTTAGTTTCCACAAATTTTTCCTTTCATCTTTTCTGTGAGTTTTTTCAACTCACTTATTGCAATTCCTTTTTCTTGTAATTAAGCTTTCAAGTCTTGAATTTCAAAATACTATTCACGTTCTTTCAGAAATACGTTTGACTGGTTTTCTTTGAAGGATTTGTCATTTTTTATCTTTTCTTTACACTGTTGTAAATCAAGTTCAAGATTAATCGCATGTTTCTGAAGTGCTTCAAAACTCTTTGACATTATTCTACTTTTTGAAAGCTCTTTTTCAAGATGTTCACATTTTTCCTAGGTTTCTACGTAATCACATTGCAAATTAGTAAATTCATACAGATCAGTGTACACACCAAGTATTGCATTCATGTGATTAGCATAGTAATATTCCCTTGAAAGTCGGTCGATTTCATTCAAAAACTGTGTTTTTTGAGTTTCCAGTTGAGATTTGAGAGTGTCTACTTCATGTTCAAGAGAATTAAAGTATCTCAAATCAGCAACCATTTCCTCGTTCAAACACAAGTGAAAATTTTCTAAGTCCGCATTGAGTCTGCTAATTTGGGGGCCAAAATTTCCTTCTATTGTGTTTTGAATGAAAGGATCGATGTTACGAAAATATGTTCTTTTGGCAATTGTTTGTTTGCAACGTTCCACTCCGTCAAAAATCGTGTCAACACTCTTTTTAATCTTGAAAAGTTCTTTAGAGCTTTTACACTTTTGATCCCAAGGAATGGATTCATCCATTCGTTTTTCTAACAAAGTTGTTTGTTTACGAAAAGACTCTTTGGAAAATTCCTTATTAGAAGATGTATGACTCATCTTTGACGTTTTTGGAAAATAGTGTTGTTCAGCCGACTTTTCCCGTTGTGGAACGAACAAATCATAAAGATTATTCAACTGATCATAATCAAACGGTCTGATTAAATCGCTTAATTTTGATCGACGTTCTTTTTCAAGACGAATCGTTTCGTCAGAATCAGGGGCTAACATTAACGCAAGATTATCATTATAGCAACCTATATCATACAGACGAGGATTCGCTCTTTGAGCTTTCTTGAGGAACTCAGGTTTTGCAAAACTCGTTTTACAATTACGATTAAGCATATTCATTGTTTGAACAGATTGGCCGGTTTTATATACAATATCATTCAAAACCTTGACTTTGTTTTCTAAAGCAATGACTTTATCAAGTTCCTTGTCTTCACGAGTTTTGTAAAGCTTAATCTGAGCCTCTTTTGCTTGTGACATTATGGAGATGGTTTCTTGATGTGCACAAAGCTCCTTTTTCATATCCGAAATCGTTTGATTTAAATCATTTATTTGTTGAGTATATGCATTAGATGATTTTTCAAAATCGATTTTGTATGACATTAAATCCCCTTTAGCTTTTGCACAATCAATTTCCACCTTTGACGCATAATTCACATCATTATACTTATCAAGTTCCGCTTGGAACTTCTTAAGGTCTTTAAACATCAACTGATTAGTCTTGGACAGTTCATTGTTTGCTTCTTTGAAATGGTTATTTGATGATTCTAAACTTTTATTTTTAGTTTTGAAATCCTCAATTTCACCTTTCAATTTATCAACTAACTCCTTGTTTGATGATTCCAAAAATTTATTTCAGTTTTTGCTGTCATCAATTTCACATTTTAGTTTCTGAATTAAAGAAGCAAGCAAATCACGTTCTTGATCAAGATCATCAGTTTCATCCTGGTCATCCTGAGCTCTATCATAACATATATCCGATGAATCAATAGTGATATTGGAGTCACCTTGTTCCGCCAGATATATGTCATTACTAGATTCAGGTTGCTCAGGATGTCAATTTTCATGGCAAACACATTATAGTTGTCATTATTGTTTTTGTCCTTATGCATTGGCTCATCATTTAGATTGGTTCTAGAAGTGTCAACTGAATCTGGAGTAACCTCTGAAGTTGTGCCCATTTGTAATATATAAGTGTGCTTCAATTCCTGTTCTTCAGAATCATCATCAGTATCATCCTTCCAATCAGCTTGTTCTGCATTCACTGAACCCCAGCTTCCTTTTGTTTACATTATAAACATCTTTTCTTGTGATATGCTGCATCCTTTACTCGTTTTGTTTCTGAACATTCCATTAATACATGCCCATATTCCTTGGCAGTTATAACAATGTAATCCCAGAGTTCTGTACAACGGAGTACCTACATTTTCTAGCCCCAGCAAATTATTGCCCTCTGATTATCATACCCAAGTTCTTTTCTGTAGTTCTTGGAGGAACTTGTCTTGAATAGCTCGACTGGTGTTTGTGAAGTTCGAAGGTTGTTGTTGTAGGTTTGATCGATTTTCTTGAACGAAGGAGAATAAAGCCATGAGTTTGTCAATCTCCTTTTCCTTTGACATTTCATCATCTTCAGTAACCGTGGCAGGTTCTTGATCATAAATAGGAGCAGAAGATATGTAACATTGCTTTTCCCTATTTCTGTAGAATGTTGCGATCTGGTGGTGAATATTGAGTGTTTGAGTAGGATGGGTATGGAGGAGGTAACTGGTTGTTGTTGAGCAATAAGTGCAAATGGATTAGCAGTTCGTGCTAGTCTCTTCGTTCGTATCTCATGACTTCATTTTGGTGTTGCTCAGAATGTTTTAAGCTTGTGATAGGGACTAGTCTTCAGCTCTTGTACTTCTGCTTAACAAGTGTCACAAACCTTTGCCATTCTGGTTGTAGTGAAGGAGAATGGAATTGGATACTGATGATTAGTAACTATTTACACTGATTTCGGACAAGTCATTCATCATCTTGTAAAACGTGAGTAATACGATTCAAGTGATTCACTATCTCGTGGATGTGAATTTTCCAAAACTCCCAATATAAATTGGTTTCAAGATCTTGAACATATAATTGTCTCACCTTGTTTCAACCTTTCTAATGTCTTTCCACATTTCACATGCATTCGGACAAGCATCAACTGGGAGTAGATATCGTTATCTATCCCACTGTCAGAATGATCTGATTGGTTCAGCTTCAGCATTCATTTAATCTGTATGTCTGTGAAACAGATCCTTATAGTTCTCCATTATCTCTCTGTGGTTGTTTCAGAAACTACCTTCAGCAACTGAACTGTTTTCTCAGCCATTGATATATGTATGGTGGATTGTGAGTCTTAGTGGATGAGTTCACAAGTTACGGTTTGTGTCAATGTTATTCTCTTGTTTATGGACTTCCACTGAACGTAATTACCCGCGTGCTAACATTGGTGGCGATCTTTGCTACCTGTTCATGATAGCATTATGAAGAGCATTCGATGATTGAGTTTGTAAATGGATATTTGAATTTGACATTTTGATGTTGTGAATGGATATCCGGTTTCTTAAGTAGGTTAAACGTGGGTGTTGTTGTGGATGAATTTTATTAAGTTTACGGGATTTTACAAATCTTGTATTTAACCGAGAAAAGAATTGTTTTTGCGGGATTTTACAAAAATCAGGAAGAAACCATTAAAATTAAAAATTTGCTTGTTCGGTCCTCTTTCTAGTTCGGTTCACTGGTTGTTCGGTTTGCTGGTTCGGTTGTCTAGTTCGATTTTCTTGTTCGGTTCAAAAGAAAACGCTAGTTCGGTCCTCTAGTTTGATTGGTTCACTGGTTCGGTTCTCAAAGAAGTTCCTAGTTCGGTCCTTAGCTAGTTCGGTTCTAAGAGAGATGAAATCGACTAGCAAGTCGGTTATTCTTGATCGGGTCTCTCGTTCGGTCCAAATAAGATTACCACTCGTTCGATCCAAACAAAGATCACTCGTTCGATTGAAACAAAAAACACTCGTTCGGTCCAACGAAAAAACACTCGTTCGATTCACTCTTGTTCGATCCTCCTAGTTCGATCCTTGAGGGAGTAAGCTCGTTCGGTCCTTGAAGGAGTAAACTCGTTCGCTCTCAAAAGAGAATTTTGTCGTTCGATTAAGGACACCTAAGAACTCATTCGGTCCAAACCTTGTACCTTGCTCGTTCTTTGCTTCTTTCCGTCTTGCGATTACACAGCCAACCCAAAGAACCACAAAGAGACGCTTTGAATCTACCTTTCTCTCTCTAACTTCTCTCTAAACTTCTTCCATATTTTCTCATCTTATTTTTCTTGTTTCCATAATGAAGTGAAAGTGATTATAAGGTAACCGACATTAAATGTTATCCCAAAAGCTTAATCCATTTTCACAACATAAGCTATACCAATAAGCAAAATAAAGATAGAAAAGAGATAAGGAAAGTGAAAGATTATTAGAGAGAAATAAAGAGGTGGAAGATTACACACACACACAAATTATGAAATGGTAACCAACACCCTCTCCATGTGTGGAGAGGGTTCTATTTATACCCTTGAGCCATGAGAGGCTTATGGGCTTTCTAACTTGGGTCGGGCTTGGCTTTTCTTGGGCTTTGAGCCCGAAACATGGACAATATTAGATTACAATCCAAGCCCGTTGAACCCGACTAGCCTATTACTTAACAAGACTAATTATGACTAATAAGACCGATAACATTCTTGTTCGACTTATATAAAATTAAGGCTAACAGTTATAGTGCATTAGAGTGTAGTGTATTCTTACTGCATTTGTAGTTTTTGGTTTAACAAAATCTGTCAAGATAAGCCATGTCATAAATTGTCACTTTTTAAAAAATTACATAAGCTATGATTGTTCTTAGGTTCTGAAAACTCTTGCATAAGCTCTTAGGGTACCAAGCTCAATCTGTTAGAGCTTGTTTTGAAGTTCAAAGCTTATTAAGATAGCTTAAGTTAGGTCTGCAGTTTGTATGTTGTCTTTTTAAAGAAAACTAAAAAATCAGTATTTAGTATTAAAGCCTTTTTCATAAGCCCTTTTTCTAGGCTTATTTATGATCACTGATTTTTGTACTTAAGTGCTTATTAGGTTTGTTTAAGTGTGTGTCTTTGCTTATTTCTCATTTTCAATTGCTTATTTGTAGTTAATTAGCTAAACAGTATTATCTTATAGCTTTTTATGTCCTCTTTTCCTTTCTTTAGCTTATAGATTCATTAGAGCCCATCCTTGAGCTTATTCATAAGCCCAAAG